>PVIY010021805.1:0-41859 GCA_004026745.1 Myrmecophaga tridactyla
GGGGGCGTCTCTGTTGGGGGAAGCCTGGGGGCAGCTGGGGTGGTAGGAAGCCCTAATGGAGACAGAAAGGCAGGTCAGAGATAGGATCTCCTATCCTCCCCACCCCACAGCTCCCATGTACCCATCCATTCTCCCAGAGCCCCCAAATGAGGACAGGCCCAAATCATCTTCTACAATCCTCTTTGGACTCCACACTGCCCAGCACTTCTGCCCCTCTCCCATCCAGGTCCTCCTATGCCTGGCCTTCCCCTACCAGCCCTTCTCACCCTTGTCTCTGCCGCTGTGGGGTGAGAGGGCTCACCTTCAGGGGCAGACAAGACGATCTCACTGAAGGGCCCACTCCCCAGCTTGTTCTGAGCTAGGACGCTGAACTGGTATTGGGTGTAGGGCTGCAGCCCTGGCACTAGGAGGTGCGCAGCTCCTACAGGCACTGCCAGGCTCACCCAGTCATGGTGGGCTCGGTCAGGACGCTTGGCCCTGGGAGACATGAGGAAATGGGGGCATCAGCTAGGAAAACCAGGGAAATTTGGGGTCTAGAAAACTGACCTCCGCCCTCCCCAACTTCAACCATCCAAGGTCTCAAGACTGGGGCCCTGAATACCTAAGATTCTCTGGGAAAAAGGAAGCACAGTTAGGGCAGAGCCAGCGGTAGAGGGATGGGAGAAAGAATGGAAGAGCAGAGAGATCCCGGGTGAGGAACAGGTGAGGCTGGCGCAGAGAGCAGAGTCACTTACAATGGGGTGTACCAGACACTGAATCTCTGCAGATAGCCACCATCAAAGCCAGGCTCCCAGGAGATATTGGCTCCTTTAGGCAGAGGTGCCACAGATACATTGGTGACCACGTGAGGGCTGGTGCCTGGTGATGGAGGAATGGAGGGAGGGATGGTGGTCAGGGCATCAGGGAACGTGAAGAGCCAAGGGGAGCCCCAGGGTGTCTGCCCTCCACACTGTATGTCCATGATTCCCCAGGGGCCTCCAAAAAGGATTCCCCTGTCTCCTGAGCCATACGGTTTTCCCCAGTCCTCTGTCCCACTCCCCAGTCACTAACCCAGCACATAGACATTTGTGGAGGTGGCCACTCGAGCTACAGCATTGCTGGCGCTGCACTCCCAGCGTCCGTGGGCCTCCTTGGTCAGTGGCCGCAGGATCAGGCTGCTGTTGCCGTCCACCTGGGCCTGGCCCCGCAGGCCCCGGCCCACCTACAGAACGACTGGTCAGCCCTGAGGACACACGCAGCCACCCCTCACCAAGGATGCCACTTCTCTGTCCCAGAAGCTTGTTTCCTCCCCGACCCTGCCTCCGACAGCCATCTTTCTTACAACCTCCTTCCCACAGACCGGCCTGGGGGTAGAGAGGCAGGGGTGCAGTGAGCCTCAGTATACACGGAGCAGGGCCAGGAGCCTTACCTTGGCCCAGGAGACAGTAGGAGGAGGGTCTCCTCGGGCAGAGCAGGGGATGAGGAGCTCCCGCCCTACTTCTTGGAAATATTCTTCCTTGGGCCGTTCTATAAAAACCGGGGGAGCCTGCAAGCCAGATCTGGCATTCAGAGGAGTCCTCTCTCCCAGCCTCTCTTACCTGGCTATCTCAGGTAGGTTATCTGCCCTTTCTGGGGCTCTGTTCACATCAAAGTGGCTCAGTCTCTGTTTCACTCTTCCTCCATCTCTCAATTTCTCTCTAGCTTTATGTCTCTGGTCACCAGCAGGAGGGGCTGGAGGGAAATGGTGAGCTAGACAAGGACTCGTGGGCTGGAGCAGGACTCCCTGGAGATATCCAAACTCTAAAAGCACCCTTTCACCTTCACCTGTGCTTTCCATTCTTTCTCCCTAGAGCTCCTGAGAAGGAGGCAGCATGGTCAAGGTCAGAGAAAATTGGGGCAGGTCGTATGCCATTTCTAGTCTACCCTTTGTTCTCTTACTTTGTGGATATGTGTGTGATTGATGTCCCACCTCCACCATCTCTGCAAAAACCTCTGGGGATGACGTCTGACAGCTGCCACTGTGACTACCATGGGAAAGCCGCAGATGTGGAAACCCCTCCCCATACATCTTCAGCTGCTCCACTGCTGTAGGCCCCCGGGTCTCCCCGGGCCTCACCTTGAGCAACACACGGGTCACCGGGGAGGGCCCGGCAGTGCCAAGACTGTTGTAGGGGGTGCAGGAGTATTCTCCCAGGGCATCCTCATTCCCCAGAGCAATGATCAGTGAGCCTTCTGTGCCCTGGGACCAACCAGGGAACTGCAGGCAAAGAGGAGATAATGAACTAAATTAAGAACCTCAGCAAAGGAAGAGCTAGATGGAGAGGCATATACAGGAGAGGCACACAGAATCAGACACCCACATCTATGCAGTTGACTCCATGACTCTACCCCTAGACCTGCCCTCCCTCTGAATTCCAGTCCCTGCCCCCCAATTTCTCTCTTTCCTACATGAAGGCTGTGACTGTGCAACTCCAGGGGGAACCACTCATAAAGAATGCAATCCGAAGGGTGCCGCCTGGATTTGAGCCCTATGGGGCACGCTGCCCTGCGTGCTGGGTACTCACGGAGCTGCCCTCTCAGCCCTCCACAACCAAATTCAGCCTCTTCTACTCCAAACCAGTCAGTCTTTCCTGGTGTCCCTATTTCTATTAAAGACCCCAACTTCTTCCTTCCTAAAGTTTGGCTCCTCTCTCTCCCTCCCGCCCCCTAACTAATACTTGTCAAGTCCATCATCCTGAGAAGTCCCTTGATCGCTGGGCATGAGGACCCATCATCTTCCCATCTTCCTCTCCGACTCGGGCATTCTGATAGTCTCTGAACCCCTCTCCCTATGTCATCTCTCCCACTCCATTCTATCTGACAAACTCAACATCTGATCACAGCTCTGATGGTATCAAATCATTGCCCCAAAAAACCTCACTGGCTTCAAATGCCTTTAGACCTATTTTTTAAACATTCAACCAAAGTGTCTACTATGCTAGAAACCCTACTATTATTAAAAGATTCAATACTAGCCCTCAAGGAATTTAATCTGCAGACAAAAGAACTCAACTGCCTTGGAATGAGGTACTATCAGTGTGGCACCCACAGTTCGTGCTTTTAGCCCCAACCTCTCTTTCTCCCTTTCTCTGCACCATTCATGTCCCTGCAGGCACTGCTGCTCCCGCCAAACTGGAGGGCTATTCTAAATGCACTATACTATATTTTGTGCCTCTGGGCCTCAGTTTCTGAAAGCAATGTCTGTCTACCCATCAAAGTCCATCGCCACAGTCCTGGAGGCTGCTGGTCGATCTGTGTTCAACCAGCCGTAAGAGGAAGACACTCCATCCCTGGCCCTAGATGTTGCCATCCTGCCCATCACCCCTTCCCCTTCAAGCTTAAGCCTCCTTAATGGGTGCCTCTCTTCCCCTGCTCCCACCCAATGCACCTGGTAAGAAATGTATGTTCCCGAATCACTGAATTGAAATAAACTGAGCTAACTGCTTACCACCTGTCCTTCTGGCCAGAATAACTCTAAGACCTTCTATCAGCCTGTCCCAAGCTTGTACCTTGTCCAACTGCAGGGCCTGCCCATCCTTGGTCCAGCTGACAAAGAGCAGTGGGGGATTGGCCCGAACTGGACACTGGATCACCCCCTGCATGCCTATTGGCAAGGGTGTCTCAGGAGGCATTTCCATCACCTGGGCTGGGTCTAGCGAGGAAGCAGTGGCAGGTTGGCAGGGCAGGAGGGCTTGGGCAGGGAGGAGACTGGGGAAGGAACTGGGGTCAGGCTTACAGAGCACGGTGAGGTAGGCAGATGCTGAGGGCTGGTGCAGGAGGCCATTGCTGGGCACACAGGTGTAGCGGCCAGCATCCTCGGGCTGGGCAGCCTGCAGCCGCAAGCTCCCATCCACCAGGATCCGCACTCGGGACTGCAGGCGGCTGTAATGACATGTGCGGGCAGAGGTCCTGGCCTTGCTCAGCCAAGGGGCTCCCCGGTCCAGCAGTCCCTACGCACACCCATCCAGAGCCCCACCTGATGTGGAAAACATTGATGCTGTCCTGGAACCAGCTGTAGGTGAGGTTAGCAGGGTACGCCTCGGCCCGGCAGGTCAAGGAAACATCCTGAGAGGCATTGACAGTGCTGTTCTTGGGGGGCACCACGATAACTGGGGGTCCTGTGAGAGGTACAAGGACAGGGAGGTAGACTTAGCCTAAAGTCCTTCCCAGACCCCTGCGGTCAGCTTCTATAGCTCTTCCCAGCTCTCCCCTCTGGAGTAGGGGGACCAGCTGGTACAGGGCCTTGGGGGACTGAAACAGGACCTGACTTTTGGATGTAACAAAAGTTCATCCTCTACCTCCAGATAAGCTCCCTTTCCCCAGTTGTCTCTCTTTCACGGGGGGAATCCCATTCACCCATTTTCCAGTGCCAAGGAACAGTGTATGTGGGGGTGAGGGGGTGGGGGTCAGTTGTAACTATCTGCTCATTTATCCTTTATATACCTACATATGCCAAGTCTTCAATCACTACATTTCCTACTCTGATTCAGGTACCCAATCCCTTACCCCAAGATGCTGTAGCAAGCCCTGACTGTAGACTCCCCAGTCTCTGCGTACAGCTGCTAGTCCTGCAGAAATGCCCTTTAGGCCAGAGAACACTTCTGTTCAAGGACCTACAACAGCTCCTGTTTCCTTCCTACTGCATTAAGCTCAAACTTCTTCATCCAGCTGTGTGGGCCTTCGTGATCCCACCCTCCCTACCTGGCCAACCAATGTGTCCTTCATGCATTACTCCTCCAGACTTCCTCAGGTCAGTCTGGTCAGCTCACTCTCCCCCTGCCATGCCCGCCCCCATCTCCATGCCTTGGCTCTGTCCAGTCTGGAATGCCCTTTCCTCAGGGTCTGGCCACACCACATATCCCTTGCAAAACCATCTCCGACTACTGCAATTCCATTGCTCTGTCCCCTGTCTGGGCTCCACTGATGAGCAGTCAGTAATAAGCAGTGATGCACACAAGCTGACATGGATAGAGCACTTACTGCCAGTATGGTAAGCATTTTATTTGCATCATTTCATTCACTCTTTCTAAGAA
The DNA here is from genome assembly GCA_004026745.1 of Myrmecophaga tridactyla. Lineage (NCBI taxonomy): Eukaryota > Metazoa > Chordata > Mammalia > Pilosa > Myrmecophagidae > Myrmecophaga > Myrmecophaga tridactyla. The sequence continues at coordinate 5,052 of PVIY010021805.1, forward strand.
CCTTTTATGGTAGGAATGATTGTCCCCATTTTATAGATGAAGAAATTAAGGCTCAGAGGCAGAGAAGATTGCTAGGTGACATGCTTGAGGTCAGGAGGGAAGGCAGGGTTCATCTACAGAACTTCCTGACTTCAGAGACTACACTCAATTACATAGTCCCGCCTCCCCCCAGTGCCAGGGGGGAGCAGCGGTCCTCTCCTTCACAGATTACTCTCACTTCCCCACGTAAATAATATGCTCTGGGAAAGCAGGGTCCAGACCTCATACTTCTCAGCTTTCCTTCCAATGGGAAGGTCTTGGCCAGGAGTTACTATGTGCTAATCACTGGGCTCAGCAGTTACCTAATTAAATCCTTGGAATAGTCCTGAGAGGTAGATGTGGACGCCTTTATATAGTGGAGGAAATGGGTTCAGGAAGGTTAAATAGCTCACGGTTAGAAAGTCCAACCGCAGCACTCACGCCCTTTCCACGATTCCACACTGCAGGGCACCAAATATCTATTCCACCATTTACTGATCCTTTTAAAATTAAGATCAGCACAAGAGGCCTCACTGGGAGCTCCTTCACCCTCCACGGGCCCCGGTCCTCAAGGCACAAGGCCTCCTCCCCACTCCTGCTTCATGCAGCCCCCAGCCATGGGTCAGTCTTCTCTCCCACCGGGGTCCCTGAGGTTCCCAGCCATCCCCCCCCCCGCCCCCAGCAGAGAGCACCTTGCACCAGCAGCTGGGTGGTGTGGATGGCGCTGCCCTCGGTGCTGGAAGCCTGGCAGGTATAGACCCCGGAGCTGCCTCGCTCCACCCGCTGGATCCACAGGGTCCCGTTCTGCACCTGTGGGAAATGGTGAGGAAGGGCCCAGCCGACCCACACCCTGCACTTCTGAGACAGGCCAGCAGAGGGAAGCAGCACCCCAGGCTCTGGGAAGCCCAGCTGTAGCCCCTCCCCCTGGCCATCTCCCAGCCTAGCCTTGGCCCCCTCCATCCTCCAGCGCCACTCCCAGGCTCCTACTTGCCCCAACCCCAAGGCTCACTTGCACCGAGCCCTGGCTCTGGCCAAGGTCCTGTTCATGGAGCTTCCATGTCACGTGAGGCTGCGGGCTCCCACGGGCCACACAACGCAAGGTGACGGGCTCCAGTTCCCGCACTTCCAGCACAGAGGGCGGTGTCTCCTGGAATTGAGGGGGCGCTGCCGGGGAGAGAGGTATGAGGGGTTGCCAGGAGGGCTATCAGCCCCAAGAGGCAGACCACTCAGGACTGCAGCTCTCAGCCCACCAGGCGTACCAGTCCCACAGGAATCCTCTGCCCTGGCACCCTGTCTGCTGCACCCAGTGCCAAGTGAGAATTGCACGAGCTCATCCCCATACACTGGCCAGCTGAGGTGGCAACTGGATTGATGTTCACAATCAAGCACACTCAGGAAGGGCACTATTGTAGGGACAGGAGGCCTGTTCTACACTGTTCTGCCATGAATCAGTGGCATCGGAACTAACCTCTCTATGTCCCCACTTTCCCTGCTTTTTACGGTTGAGAATTAATGAAGTACTGGGTGAAAAGGTGTTTTGAAAGAAGCAAAGTACTCTGGGCTGGGCGTGCAAGCTACGTTTCAATCAGAGCTCACCCCCTGCCCACGTTACCCTCTAGAGGTGAGAGGCAGGAGGAGCAGGGGAGAGGAAGGAAGGGGAAGTTCCTGACAGAGCCTGGGAGGCTGACTGGATTTAGATTTGAAGAACTGAAAGGGCAGGGGTGGGGGACTGGATACAAAGAACGCGCAGGCAAACCGAGTGCTGGGAAGGGTGGGGCACTAGAACTGCATGTGGACAGAAAGAGAATTTCTATCTTCCCCTTTTCTCCCCCCAACTCGAGGTCCCCACCATTCAGCTCCCTTCCCTTCTCCACCTCCTGGTCCCCAGCTTCATACAATTGACTGTGAGATGCACCCAGGAGCCGTTAGCAAAATCGTCTTCGGGGCTGTGGCGGTCCAGGAAGAGCACACGGCACTCGTACCAGCCCTGGTCTTCCACCCGGAGCGCCTCGATCTGCAGTGATGCCCCCTTCTGCAGCCGGACTCGCCCTGGAGGAGGAGCCCTGAATCAGGGGGTTGAAGGGGTCCCATGGTTGTCCCAAACCCCTAGTCACAGGAGTCATTTCTCAAGAGGTCAGGAACAGACTCAGTCCCTTTCGGTTACCACCACCCCCGCCCCCCGCCCCAGAGTGGGACCTGGCGAGGCACAGATGGGGCTGGGGTCATGGGGGCAGCTTCCTTGGTCCAGCCCCTCTGGCTCTCTTGCCTTTTAGCAGCTGGGGCCCAGCCTAGATAAAGAGGAACCCAGCGGGGCAGCAGGTGCAAAGAATTCCACCGAACTACGCCCAGCTTCCAGGACTGTTGGGGAGAAAGGGTTTGAGTCAGCACTTTCCTGTGAATTATTCCAGGATCTCTGCCCCCACCCTACCCCAACCAGTGGACAAGGTAATAGGCACCCAGCGGCGCTCCTCCTGCCAGAGGACACTGACCCAGGAATTCTCAGCAGTATTTGAGGCCATAGCAGGGAACAGAACTTCCCTGCCAAAGCCCCTTAATCCCTCAGGGCTATTATCAGCAATCTAAGCGCCTTAGAGTAGCCAGAGTTCAGCCAGCCGGGCTGCAGAGTCAGCAGCAGCCTCGCCCCATCCCTTACACGCCCCAGGGCATGGAGGCCTCGGCGGACTATGTGGAGCTCCACAAAGCTGCACAGCCACTGCACAAGCAGACGCCCCATTCCCACCTTTAGTGATCCACAGCCAGGCTCTAGGTTTGCCGCCTGCCCCCCACTCCCCAAGGCCTCAGCACCCTATCCTGCCCTACCACCTGGCAGCTTCCTAGGTCCCTGGCAGTGCAGCCTAGTGAGAAAGGCACGTGCTAAGGAGCCAGTGAGACCAAGGCAAGCTTCCAGCTTTGTGCACTTCTTTGGGCAAGTTCCTTAACCTCTCTCTCAACATCTGTTCCCTCCTCTGTAAAGTGAGAGAGAGAAAAAAATGTGGGATGGGGTGGAAGGGAGAGATAATGTAGGGAAGGCATCCAGTTCAGCGCCTGCCATCGGCAGGTGCTCAAATAAGATTGCTGGAATAAATGAGCTCCAGATTTGAAATCAGAAACCTGCCTGAGTTCAAGTCTCGGCCCTATGCCTATCCCTTACCTGATAACACTCCATCAACCTTCACTCCTCTCAGAGCTCCCTGCTTCAGTGAACAGCACCACGGCGCACCCAGGCACCCTACCAGAAACCTGTTTTCACCTAGATGCTTGGTGATTGGTCATTAAACCTTTGAAATTCTACCCTCTGTGTATTTTTCTTCTTTTCTACAACTGTCTCCTTAGTTTAGACCTGTAGTTTCTCTCACCTGGGTTATTCCAACAGCCTATTAGGTCTCCCTCCCTCAGCATCCCCCCCTCCAATCTTTATATTCATCCATTGCCCATCCCCACTCCAAATGGGGTATCAAATGCAGATCCAAGACAGGTCCTCTAGCAGTGTGCCCACCCACTCCAAACAAGTCGACCGTGCCCCTAAACCTCATACTAGAAATTGTGAAGCTGCTAGTGCACTCAGCCACCACCCTCCAGCATGCTTCTACCCTCCTTCTAGAGGGAGCTTTCTGTACTCTTTTTTGGAGGGGGTGCATGGTCCAGGAATCGAACCCGGGTCTCCCACATGAAAGGCGGGCATTCTAACCACTAAACTACCCGTGCACCCTGTTAGAGGGAGCTTTCTAAAATATAAGTCTCCCATGCCTAAAGCCATCAGGGAAAGAAAGAACGATCAAGTTGAGTCTGGCTTTATCATCTTAGGTAAGGATTTCTTCCAAGAACGTCCCAGAGGTGTGGATTCTCTGAAATGGGTGGACCTGTTTAAAGGGCTAGGTGTTTAAATACCCACCCAAGAGATAAGCCTCACCCTACCAGGTAAATATTTAACATAATCACGTCCTTCCACCCTCTTGAGGGACCCCTCAGTAGCCCTAATCTACCTTGCCATCCAGCCCTGCAGACCCCCGACTGCAACCTCTTTTAAGTCCTCTATGATAGTAATTTTTCATTATGGTGATCTTCTAGAAGGAAGAAGAGGAAAGGAATACTGAGCATTGAATATGAGCATTGAATATCATGCAATATTAAGCATTGTCACCATATTTAATCCTCGTAAAAATTCCATTATAGATGAAGGAACTGATGTTACATTTATTTCCAAGGCCACATAGCTAGGAAGTGACAAAGCCAAGCTTTCTTCAACTACAGTGTATTTTCCATTGTCCACTGGTGTTAGGATCCAGTCTCAGCACTGAGCACATTCAGTATAGTCTCACGTAGGAGAGGTTAGTAGCCAATGGGTGATAATTCCAGATGTGTGTTAATCAGAATATCCAATAATACATACTGCATGTCCTAACTCTTCTATGCAATATGGACTGCTAGACCTGAGGCACCCTGAGTCCCAGGCCCACCTCTGGGGGCCCACCTCCATGCACAGGGACAGAGCCTGCTGCACTCTCCATCTTCCCACATGAAGGGAGCTGCCACGGAAACAGGACACTCAGCTCTGCAGGCAAGTTCTCCCAAAACGGGAAACCCACACTCAAATACTAGTGCAAATTCACATACACAAATACACTCAGAGACGTTCAAAAAATGATGCAGACTGTGCCTAGACATCATAAGAGTCTGTGTATCGAGAGGAGTAAGAAAGGCTTTGGGGGAAGATGTGATTAAGCAGAGGGTTTTGAAGGATAAAGTGTTGTAAGGGGAGATTACTAGAGGGAGCAAAGGAGTTTCCAAATGGGAAAATGAGGTTGTCGTTTTTTTTGTCAAACAACTCAGGACAAGAGAGAAAAGTCACTTGCCTTCTACTGTGCAGGGCATCTTGAGACACCCCCACAAAAAAGTACAAAAGTCAAAGACCAAAAGCCCATCCCATGGATTAGAAGAATTGGTCTAAAGTCCACCCCAGGAAAGCTGGAGTAGAATAGCCTAGCTGCTTTCCTCGGGGCGCCTGGGTCCCAGACACAGCCTGCCACTGTTCACCGAGCACTATGTGCCGAGCACTGTGCTGGGCAACTTACATACAGCAGCTGATTCATCCTAGTACTCACTTGCCATTTGTTTTATACTGCTTTTTATTGCTTTTGTACTATTCCATAGACCCAGTGTCCTCTGCTAGATGGCTTCGTGTCCTCAGACCAGAAGCTTTCCCTCCAGCATTGCCGCTAAAGGTCCAAACGGTCTCTCTCCCTGGCTCCTCACACATCCTAGGCCACCAGCCTCGCACACACAGTCCCCGGCCCATCTCCCCTTCACTTGCCCAGAGGATTTATGACAGTACAGCATTGTCCTTAGCAACCTCCACCTCTTGTTGCTAAGCAACCGCAGTTCAGAGTCCCCTGCACAAAGGCTGAGAGGCCCCTTCCACACTGTGAGGCAGGAAAAGGGTTAATGGGCTCGGGGGGCCTTCCTTGTGACTCCCTAGACTGGCTCTGGGCTGACCGGGAGCTCCAGGCTGCAGGGCGGGGTGGGGGTGGGGAACAAAGGGTAGGGGTAGGAAGAAAGACCAGGGGTGACTGCTCACAGCCCTAGCAGCTCAAAGAACAACAGAGACAGAAAGAAACCCCACAGGTAGGCAAAGTTTCCAGCCATCCTCAGGGACCCCAAGACAGGACAGAGAGCAGACGAGGGGGAGAAGAGTTGCACGTGTCCCTGGTGAAATCCCTGGAAAAGACCTTCTCCCTCCTCTCCTCCACCTCTCTCTTGCTTTGCCCTCAGCCAGGCGACATTCTGAATCTGTCCAGCCTCAGCCCAGCAGTCCCAACCCCCCAGGCAGGGGCAGGCAAGGCAGGGAAGGAGAGCGGGTGGGCATAGCCGTTTCTGTTGATTTTTTTTCCCCCCGACTTGTCCTAATTGGGGCCGGCTTTCATCCATTCCCACAGGGCTTGTATGGCCACATACCCTCCCACCAGGCTCTCTGCCAACAACTGCCCCCAGTTTGAAAATAAACCCTTCCCTTCTCCAGCACCTGTCTGGGCCTCCTAACCCTCTATTCAGGCCACCCACCCTGAAAGCTCAGCCAATCCCACGGCTTCTCCTAGGACTCAAACTAAAGACAGACAGGGCGGTCGCTGCTCTGTCCCACCCTCATCCCCACCCATCTGCCATCCTTCCAGGGTGCCTGTTCTTGGTTTCCCCTCTAAAGAGACAGGAAAAAGACTGTCCTGTACTAAAGCCTGAAGTCCCTGCAGCCCCAGACCCATACTTAGGGTCCACACACTGTGCCCTCTGAGAACTTCTTATCTCAATCTCAACTTTACACTGAACCGCAGAGATTAAGGCTCCATTTGGGATTAGGAGAAAACTGAGCCATTCTAGGAAGACAGCTGGGGGCAGTAAGAAGGACCGCAGTGAGTCCTATATGCTATTTTCAGATCTGTACGGGACCCCTCTGAAGCAGCAGCCCAGCCCAGCCCTGTCCATTTGCTGATCTTTAGGTGGCCCTCTCCAGCCCATTTCTCTACGCACATACTTGTCTGTGCTCAGAATCAGGCTGAGTCCCAAACAGGAGAAGCCTGGAGACTGTCGCTCCATCCACCCAGCCGTTCCATCAGCCTGCTCCCCAAAGGAGCCTGGAAACCCCTGAGCTAGCATTTAAGACAGTGGGATGGGGAGCAGGGGGAGTGAGCAGATAGCACAGCCAGGCACCAGCATACGGCCAAGGGGGGAGACTACAGAAGATGAGGATGGAGTCTAGGAAGTTTCATGATAAGCTCTAGAAAGAGGGATTAGAGGATTTGGATGGATTTTGGGGAAAAGGCTGCAGGATCTCCTTTGGACAGACCATGTGGAGTTCTAAATAGCACAACTACAATGCATGTGCATGTGTGTGTAAATGAATGAACGAGTCAATGAATTAACTGCCTGGGAGCAGAGCCACACTTCTTGAGAAGAGTTAAGTTAAGGCCGGGGGTTTGGAGAAGGAGTAGAAGTGGGGGACAATGCAGTTAAGAAGAGGTCTTGCCCCACCCTCGCTAAGCCCCTCTTTATTGATGATACCACACAACTACCCACTTAGGCTAACTCTTACCCACGTAATCAGGGTCGATTCGGGGGGAGTAGAGGCCGAACTGGATGAAGATGGGAAGCAGGAATCCAAAGCGCAGCCACTCGATGACATGCAGCGGGGGCCGGCCGGCGGGGGGCAGCAGGTCACAGCCCAGCACCGCACTCTCCCCAGCCCGGCTCACCACTGACACCACCTCAGGCTTCCCTCGACCTGCAAGGTAGGTGGCATGAGGGCACAGCAGAGGAACAGAGTCAGGACTGGGAGGGGAGGTTCCATCAGTATCTCTGCGGGGTCCCACATACCTTGGGGTGATGGGGGCAATCCCCAGCTTCTCCAGAAGCAGCCCTATTCCACCCCCCTCCTCTCAAGTGCTCCACAGAGAACCCCTCTGGGGAAGCCCCCAGCCCCACCCCATACCAAGGAGTTCTTGGGCCCGGGGGGTCCAGCTCACCGTCAGCCCCCTGGCTGATGATCAGGCTGAGGATGGCCAGACCGAAGCACCAAACCATAGCCCAGCTGGCCTGCTTGCCCAGCCCCTCCTGTCCCCAGGGGCCCAGATGGAGGGGCCGAGGGATGTCCACAGCCCAGCAAGCTTGGGGTCAATCCCTCTGATTGGCCTCAGGTAACAGATTTCAGCTCTCACTCTTCTGGGCAATTGGGGCTTGGCTCACTTTACACCAGATGAAGCTGTTCTCTGGAGACCCACCAGATCTAAATCCAAAATGCAAGGCAACATGCATTGTCAGCCAATACTGGAGCCCAGAAGAAACCCCAGTTAGAGAAAGATCCTAGGAAGCCACAGTTAGAGAAAGACATTAGAGAGAGACAGAGAAGCAGAAGCAAGCAGTAATCCCCAGTAGCGGGGTGTGGTAATACAAAAAGATCAAAGACCTTGAAGCCCCAGCACCAGACAACTCCCCGTGTCCCAGCCTCCTCTCCCTTTTCTTCCCTTACTTCTGATGCTAACAAGGTAGCAGACAGCCAAGCAGTACTAGTGTTCTCATCATCTCCACCCGTTCTGGGACAGTTAAGGACCCTGAGGATCTTGGAGTCTTGCTTAGGAACACAGAGCAGTCAAGGGCAAAGCCTGGTCTAGAATCAAACCTCTTACCACCCTCCCTCCCCAGACATTAGCCCCCAAGGCATCCCTACACAATCCCTTGCCCCATTTCCTAGGTCTCTGGAAAGAACCCTAGAAGCAAGGGACCTCGTGGGCCTCTTTCTCCACTCAGCCTCCCAACAGTGCTCTTGCTTTGGCAGTGAGTTAGTCAGGCACTTGTGGGAGGAAGAGCTCCCTCCCGCAATTGCTGGTATGGGGGGCACTGACAGTATCTTCCAGGTCTGGGCAGGTCCCAGGGCTGGCGGCTGGCACCACTTCCTCTTCATGATTCTGCCAGGCAGGCTGCCTTCCTCTGCCAGGCACCATGACCCACGTGCCTCACCCAAATTCCTCCCACTCACTCCCCTCCAGTATCCGCAGGGCTCCAGAGTTGGCCTGACTCTCCCTTAACCAACCCCAAGGGCATGGTCCGTGAGAAGCCAAAAAAGGCTGGGAGCCTCTAGGGTGGACAACTGAGCCCTGGGCCATGCAGAGTAGAACCTCTGAATAGCTGCAGTCCCAAAAGTGGGTGAAGGGGCCAGGGACCCAGGGGCCCTGTTTTTCGCCTGGCAAATCCAGCTGGACTCTGCCTTGGGGACTCCACCCAACCCTTAGCCTCATAGCTCTGGACTAGCTAGAATACATCCTCTGGGGCTCTCAGCTTGATCCTTGTCTCTATTTAATGCCCCTGTAGGTCTAGTCCTGGCAAATCACCAGTAACCAGTCTCCTCGTCTCCCATCACCCCCAGCCAGCTCACCTATACTTCTCTAAAACATCTTTTTCCCAAGTACATAGGAACCCCCAATTCTTTCTGGGCTCAGTTGTCCAAGAACCTTAGTAATCCAGGTATCCTAAGAATACCTCTGCATTTCCTTAGATCTTCTGAACTCCTCACCACTCCCCACCATTTTCTCACCTTTCTAATCTGACCCCTCTAAGCCCTTCCCCACCACCCCGCATTCTCCTGGTACTACCATCCCAGAATTCCAATTTTTTGCACTTGATCTCCAATTGCACCAATGCACAAGGTCCTCTGCCCCACGAAGAACTCCCTTTCCGTTTCTTCCACACACACACACACACACACACACACACACACCTCTACTTTCCCCCATCCTCCCTTCCCTGGAATTCCCCTCCTGGGAATTCTCCTGCCTCAGCCACAAAACCCTTCTGGTACCCCACCCCCAACAGTTCCCTTCTCCCTTAGTATTCTGCAGACCCCTAGAACTCCTGCATTCTCTTAGACTCCATAAAGAACTCCCCCAGTGTACCTCCAGAACTCCTCCAGCATTCAGGAGCAGCCCCCCTCATCAAGAATTCCACTTCACTCCCAGAACTTCCCTAGTTCTGCTCCCCAAAGAATTCCACTGCTCTCCAGAACTCTCTCGCTTTCTCCCGGCCCCCAGAACTCCCGCATTGTTCTCCATTCCCCGGCCAGAAGCCCGGCTTCCATTCCGCCGCCCGGCGCCCCTGCCCTCACCTGCTCCGCACCGCTCGGCTCCACTCTCCCAGCCACACAATAGGGGGCGGACCCGCCTCCCCGCCTCGGATGCCCCGAGCGCCTCCCGTTGCCCTGGAGACCGCCAGTCCCCCTCCCGCGGCGGCCAATTGGAGCCCACGGAAGGCGAGGCGGGGCGGGCGGGACCCCCGAGGGGCCTGGGAGTTGTAGTTTCGGGAGAGGAGGACGCGGTGGCACGTGGGTTCAGGTCGCCCCCTCGTGGAGCACTGTTCAACCGAGCGCGGCCGGGCACGCCTGCCGCTTCCCACCGGAAGCCGGAGGGGCTCGCGGGCCAGGGCCCCGCTCCTGGGGGCTGCGAGCTCTGGCCTCCGGGCCGACTCCGCGCACGCCCCTTTCCTTCATAACCTACCTTGGACCCTGTCCCCTGCACAGTGGGCTAGAGAGCCGCGAGAGGCGGCAGCTAAGGCTGAAATCTGAGCCCGGGGGGCAGGAACACCAGGGCTGCACTCCCCGCCCTCCTCCCAAGGGATCCTTCTAGCTCCCGGGCTCATCGGATCTCTTCCCCCTTCGCCATCCCTACCTCCACCCATTTCTTCTCTCGCCGGACTGGAAATACCTGTCTGTGCGGGGAGCTCTCAGTCCTTGCCCAGGCGCCTCCCACAGCGTGCTGCCGGGGAAGGCTGCGCTCCGAGCTCGGGGTTGCAGAGTTAGCTCCTGCTCCAGCAGCTCCCAGCGCCAACGACCCAGGGACACGGGCCCAGAGCTGCGGTGAGCGGACGCACACCCTGGCACGGGAGATTGGAAAAGGAGGAATGAAATAAATGATCATACACTGTGCCAGACCCCTGACTAGGCGCTTTATGACTCTTGGGTAATCTCACAAAAAGTTAGTAAAGTTAGTATACTTCTATTTGACTGAGAAAACTGAAGCTCCACGAGGCAAATGAAATCTTGCACAAGATTTCCCATCTAGGACCTGGCAAGAGCTGGAATTCAGAACTATTTGAGACCTTTATTCGGGTGGAACCTCTGACCATCAGCTCTTCCACCTTGGAGACCTCAAACACAGGCAAAAAGGCATCTGGCATCTCTGCTCCTCAGAGCCTTCTAAAACCTCGGGCCCCACGCTTGGCACTGCAGGTGAGATGCAGGATTGTCCTCTGTCTTCCCCACCAGGCTTAAGCAATCATTACCTGTCCAGGTCATTCCTGTTCAAGTCCTTCCCCTGAAAGCAACACACTGATTTCACCCCAGTCTCAATTCCTGCAACTCACACTGAAGGCGCCCACGGGGCAACTGACTCACAGAATCATCATCTCAACATCAGGGTCACACCAGGATCCCTGCCGCATCATCTCTCCAGGTGGTCAGACGGCCCCCAGCTGACCACATCTGGGGCCAGTGGCTCACGGCCCCCTGTGGTAGCCCAGCCCATCTTCGGTCAGTTCTGGCTGTTCCTGGTGTAAATGTCTGGGTGCTTTTTGCCACAGCCGGGGCTGGGGCGGGGGGGGGGGAAGCTGGAGGAAGAGAAGGAGCAGGAGGGAGCAGGGGGCTTGTGGTCTCCATCCCTCCAGCAAACTCCCCCAAAGTAGCGCCTGTTCAACATTGTTTTACAAGCAATGTGCTAAGGTAACAGTTGGTAAGACTATATGGAAGGCTGTTACGGACCCAGTGTGAAAGCAAAGCTGGCTCCTCACCAACCACAGGAAAGAGCTGCCTCCCCTATGTGAGAATCGGCTACACCTCTGGTCCCAACATTTCATTTCTGCTTTCTCCAGTGGGTTTTTTTTTTTTTTCTCTTTTTTTTCAGGATAAGCGAGTCTCTCCTTATGTGGATATTAAAATAGCATTTTGTAGATTGGGATTTAGAAAGGCTAAAATTTTAAAGTTTATGATATAGTCTCTTTTTTTCCTGGAAGCTGTTTTGTGAACTTTGTTACTAGGGTCATGTTTCCCTGATCTAATGTATTTTGTCAGGGTTTTTGTAAGAAAAGGAACCTAGCCCTAAAACTGGTTCCCTTACCACTGCAGAAGTGAAAGTTGATTTTTTAAAAACATCCCTGCCTTAGACTCAAAACTAAAGGTTTTCCTGGACCCATGATCACTACTCTCTGGGAAAGTTTATTCAACCCGCATAGATTCCACCTAACCAAGGTCTCAGGAGACCCACATGTCTTCCACTTGCTGGTAAGGAGACCAGGAAATGTCATCAGTGCGGTGCCCGGGACTCTGCTGACCACGTGTTCCTAAGCATTGGACCCAAAACCAGACTGGGGAAAGAAGTACGGTTTCCATATATCGTCATTTAACTGTGTTGGTCTTTTCCCCAGTGAGAGCTCCATGAGGGTGTGGATCATGCCTGGTTTGTCCTTGAAGTCCCCACAGCCCTCAGTCTCTCAGTAGGACACCTGCCTACCTGTTCAACCTCATCTCTCACTTCCCGCTCTATCACGCTGCCCTTTGGCCTTGCAGGCCCCAAAACTTAACTTTGCAGCTTAACTTTGCTCTTTCACATATTACGGTCTTGGCACTTCCATCTGACTAGAATGCCCTTTTCCTCCTTTCCCTGGGCTTACTGCTGGGGTTAAATTCACTTTCCCTCCACCACACCCTCACCTTTACCCCGCAGCCTTGTCACACCTTATTGTAACTGAAGCTTTACACACTCCACAAAGAGTTCCCACAGGGCAGTGTTTTTCCTGCCTCCCCAGTGGTAATGCCGCCGGGCCTGACACTAGGGAGAGGCTCAAATACTAACCCCTCCCTCCCCAGCTTGCTTTCATCCACTTCAAAGGCTGAGGGACAAACTTTGCAAACTGTAGGAATGCTGTCAGGTGATTGTTATCCTGGCTTCCCGCGAGGGAAGAGCCCTGGGCCCTCTCTGAACTTACACGCAGGCTTCTGGGGTCTCGGCCTTCCTCTTCCAGGTACTCTGAGCTGTTTGGGGGCCTCTGTTCAGGGAATGGGTATGAGAAGGAAGTCCCAGCCATATAAGAACCATTTACTCCTTTATTCACTCTCCGTGTGGCAGATTCCGAAACATGTGAGGCATCGATGCCTGCAAAATGGGTTCCAGTTGATCTTTTCCCATCAGTCTCTGCCACTATAATGGCGAAACTCCCCAGCATCTCAGAGTTCCCAGAGTCTTAAGCCCAAGCTCCGAAAAATGGTACCTCTTAGGAAAGGGACTAAAGCAGCTGGAGGAATTGGGGGCTGCAGGCCTGGTTCTAGAACTGCAGGCCTTTGGGGAGATGGGACTGCTCAGGGCCTTATTAAGATTGGCACAGGGAACCAGTGCTATCTTCCAAAGGGACAAGACAAAGACCTCAGGCCCACAGGAATTAAGGACAGGTTGCCAGTCCTAGCTCAACCAGCTTTAGGTTTCCCAACCTTTCTAATTCCTTTCCAAGCCCCAAAGGGCTTCACCTCATGCACAAAACCCTAGGCAGGTAGCCCCTGCTTGTCTCCTCTGCCCTGCTTCCTTTTTAGTTGAGAGACCCTGCCCTTGGCTTCCTCCCATACTCCAAGCTACTCTCAGAGTCCTCCTACCAAGCGTGCCTAGTGCCTGGTCAGGTGTCATGCTTCCCCAAGAACAAGGATCCTTGGTCTCCAAGATTCTCCAATGCATAGTCTTGCTCCTGCCATGGAATTAAAATTCCTTTTCTTGGGTGACACTTTGGAGATCAGCATCTCTTCCCTCACTGACAGAGGGGGAAGGAGGGACCCCAAGAAATGTCAGAGCCTACCTCCTGCTGCATGGTTTTACCTGCCTGTCTGAGTCCTCTTCTGAAACCCCCCGGGATTACCATCCAGTCCCCCCTCTTTTGAGGTCAAGGTGCTAGATTTAGCCATGTCCTGTAAGAACACCCATCATCTGTGCTTGTGTCTGCCTCTCCTTCCAGGGTGTGCATTCCTTGTGGAAAGGGGCTGTGGCTCAGTGGTCGTTGACTGAACAAAGTATCCCAGGGTAGAGGAGAGCAGAGGCCGTAATTGAATTCTCACCCAGTACACTCCCCCCTGTATCCCACACCTGCCTCCTCATATCCAATCATTACCTATGCATATTCTTCCAGTTGGGTGACCTCCAGTTCTCCCCCCAATATATTTCCTCCCCTTCCCAGCGGCGGCTGCAGACACAGAAGCTACGAGAAGACCCACATCAAGTTACATCCATGAGATCTGATTTGAGGAGAATGACCAAGACTTGGGATTGGTTCATCAGTCCTCAGTGAGGAATTCAGGTCGATCACTGAGTTAGGGAAAGAGCAAGAACATAAACTCAAGGACCTTTGGTGGGGGGTGGGGGGTGGGGGGAGGGGGAACGCATTAACCAAGCACAAGATTCCTAAAAGAAGCTCTGAGACATGGAAATATAGAGGACAGGGACAGTCAGGGCAGTAATACTAACCACAAAGAGAAGTCAAGGATCTAAGATCTTGGCTATTGTTCCAGTAGAGTCCTTCGGGGAGGCACCAGATGTCCAGAGTAGCTGGCATACTGACTGAGAGGTCACCAAGCTCAACTCAGAACCAGAGAATGGCTGCCCTAGGTTGCTTCCCATTTGCCATGGAATGGTGTGGGAGTGGGTAGGTAGTCATGTACATGCATTGCCAGGGTGATGGGGGTGTTACGTGAACAGAGGAATCTCAGCAAAGAACACTTTCATGCAGGATTCTAAGGGCCCCAAATTCTCCCATTTAAGTGTTGCAGGTTATTGAATTAAAAGGCATCTCACATTTCTTATTTAAAATGTAAATGATCTGTGTGCTGCAGAATGCCTTGCCCAAATGTCATTGGGAATGGGTCTTTTAGACTCACTTTCCTCCTCAAAAGAAGGCTTGAGAAAGCACTTGGGCTTGGAGGAGGGGCACTTAGAATAGAAGGAAATCTATGGAAGTGGGTTTTGCCACAGTACTGCCCAGCAAGGATAGAATGACTAAACAGAGCTCCTTCAGATTGGCAGTCCCCTGATCTGACTTAATTGCCAGACAGTTTTCCTTTAGGGACTATGACTCTTTGATATCTATCCCTGAGTCACTTAGGGGAGACTAGAGGAAGAGTCCCAGGAGCTGGGAAGAAACTAGGCTGAGGATAGGAGTGCCCAAGAGGGAGTCAGGCTGAGCTGGGACCAGGCTTCCCCTTCTTCCTCAGTTTCATTCTGTTTCTTCTGAGTATCTTCATCTTTGGCATTTTGTATTTTGTCTGAACTCGGATGATCCAAAGTCCCACAGCCAGAATTACCAAAAGCAAGAGGAAGAGCAACGTCTTGGTCAGGAGGCAGAAGGAAGATGATGCCTTCTCAGATGGGAAGCTAGGATCTGAGAGGAAAAAGAGAAAGAAACATGTCAGAGGAGAGATCCAACAGATGCCTACCCCAAATTCCATGGAAGGGATCTCAAGTCACAATGAGTTGATGTCACTTTTCAAGTATCTCTTTCACTTGGGTGACCACCAGCTCTATTCATAGAATATATATATAAAATGTCATTAAAGCTTATATATGTATATAAAGGAAATGCTCTACTTAAATAATAATTCATCTGGGTCCTCTTGTATAATACAAAATTCTTCCATGATCTAGGGAATAGATCTGGGGAACAATCTTAAGCTGAGCAGGAAAAGGGGAAAAGAAGAGACCTTTGGAAGTTGGGGGTGTAGGAAAAGAGAGAGCTCCCTCTCCAACCCAGGCATCAGGTCTCTGTGGGAAAAGGTTAAGTTGTGGATTCCATGTACTCTCTTGGGAGGAGCTGCGGAGGGAGATGGTGGCTCCTTCCCCTATAGAATGGCCTTTGAGGCAAATTTCCTCCAGTAGCTCAAGGGCTCTCTCTGGTCTCCTGGTACCTGCGCAGAAGGGCCCCACTGGGATGGGGCGGGAGCTGGCATTGCTGACAGGGTTGCTGGCCTTGCAGGTGTAGGAGAGAGCATTGTCCCCAGGCCTCCAGGATGTGTTGAGGATAGGGCCTTCATGGGTTGCATCACTGCTGTTCCCCGAGGATATCCAGCTGTAGGTCTCATCCATGCCTGCCTTCTCCATTGAGCATGCTAGAGATATGTTGCAGGCATCTTCCCCAGAGATCTCAAAGTTCACAGTGACTCTGGGCTCTGACAGCCGTCCTAGATGAGGAGGGAACACAAAGACTTTCTAAATAATCAGGTATTGTTTCTGTTTTCCTTAACCCTGGGGACTCGGTACTGTCCTCTGAGAACCTCTTCACCTCTAACAAATAAAGACAAACAAAACCCAGCTACTGTAAAACCTGTGACTCCAGGGTCCCCAGGATAGATACCAAGGTAGGTATCTATGCCTTTGGCATCTTCTACTTTCTCTTTCTGCCTTCTATCTCTCGCTCAACT
Organism: Myrmecophaga tridactyla; assembly: GCA_004026745.1. NCBI lineage: Eukaryota > Metazoa > Chordata > Mammalia > Pilosa > Myrmecophagidae > Myrmecophaga > Myrmecophaga tridactyla. The sequence goes on from PVIY010021805.1 coordinate 21,046, forward strand.
TTGTACCCCACATTCCTCCAAGCCCTACTCTGCCTCCCAGATCCCATAAAATAATATCACCCTTCCCAGGAGTGTTTATATTTTAATCAGTATCTCTTCAAGATTCAAGGTAAAATGGTAATGTGACAGGCACTGAGAAGAAATTTGGGTTCAAGTAGAGAAGAGATATTGAATAGGGCCCCTCCAGGCACACGTGGGGATGAAAGCCTCCAGAATGAAGATGGTGTTCATCCCCAGGATGCAAACTCCCTGGTAGAGAAATGAAATGGCCAAAGAGCTAGTGAGCAGGACCCTTCCCCAAGAAGCCATTGCAGTGATACTCAGGTTCCCTAGAGGGTTTGCATGGAGCCCATGATCCCTCTTGCTGCACTGGGCACCTCAATAGAAAAAGCCTCAGTGTCTCAACACCCGTTGCTTCAGGTCACTCCAACTGTGGCTACAGCTCAAACATTAAAGGGTAGGGCAGACAGGAGATGATCTTCCTTCTTGTCCCAGCCCCTCAAACTATAACCCAGAATCCTGAGATTCCTACTCCAAGACAAAAAGAGCCAGAGAAGGCAGCTCCATGGTTCCCAGCCCAGACTCACGGTAGACACGTAGATTGTAATGCAGCATGGTAGAGATTTGGGTTGTCCTCAGGTTGACTTCGGCTTGGTAAGGCCCTGAGTCCTCCCAGCTCAGATTGCTGATCTGCAGGGAGTAGCTGGGACTCAGAAAATTCACACGGCCCTGGTAGCGAGTGTTGGTTACCATAATATTCGCTGCATTTCCCTCTCTCTCTGGCACCACAGTGGCAAGCCTTATGTGGGAGGACCAGATGATGCTCTCAACCTCTTCATCTGACAGTATTTCCAGGGGGAGGATGATGGACTCTTGAAGGACTGCGACCACTTCCTCAGGATCCACACCATCCCCAGAATCCCCTTTGGCTATAAAAATAGGAAGAAGAGAGACAGAAACAGCCCAGCTGGTGTCTCTGGCCTGCTGAGCCCGGCAGGGAGGCTGTGGTCTCAAGGGTGGAGAAGGTAATTTTATTACTTAATCTAGTCCTCCTGTTGCCTCTTCTGGCTCTAGCTTTCTGCTGCACCTGAGTTGAGTGCATACCGGGGGGATAGCTTCCATCTGTCTCAATGGCCAAATTTCATCTTTATCTTTTGCCTCCCTGGGGCTGCACCTCCCCCCCATGCCACCACCACCACCTTCAGTTCTTCAGTTTTCTTCACCTCTCAATCCTGCCCTGAAGCCATAGCCTATTCCTCATTGCTCCAGAAATACTGAAGTGTTCAGCTCCAAAGAAAAGACCCTGCTAGCCCAAGGCCCCAGCAGAACAGAGAGGGAAGGAAATGATCACGCACGCGCTGGTGCTGGCAGTCTCACTCACCTTCCTGGAGCAGCAGGAGAAGAAATAGCCAAGCTAGGGCTCCCATGTCAGCGGCTTGGTGCTCCAGGAGGTGTGACTTGGTTAGTCTCCAAGGCTGTGAAGAAGAAACTGTCGGGAGGCTCCTGGAGAGAGAACGACTGACAGCCCTGAGGAAAAGGAAGTGACCCTCCCCTATCCAGTGGCCCTCCAACTTCCTCCACCATCACCAAGCACTTCCCTGTCCATCAGGAGAGAGTTCTCTTTCAGAATCTGATTGTCGAGATGGTTTTCCCTCCCTCTCACTGCCTGTCCATCAAGTCCAGCTGAAATCTGCTTCCTAAATGAAGCTCCCTGGACTCCCCACCTTCTGTATTCCCGGACCACCACATACACCACCCACCCCAATCAATTAGAACAGACCTGCCTGATCTAGACTTGTCATTTGGTGTTCAGCCTTCTCTCCCCAACTGTCTTGGCAGTTGCTATATTGCTGTGATCATTTGATCTTATAAACCTTATATAAAAATATCTGTATCTCCCCAGGCAGACTCCATCTCTTGTTTCCTCCATATGCCCGCTATTGCTGCCCCCATGCTAGAAACATGTTAGTGCTCGATTGACAGTTTTAGAATGGATGAATAAAAGAAAAAAAGCTTTCTATCTAAAGCTAGTTAGATTCCCACTAGAGAGACTATTTGGGAGGTGTGTCTGCGTGTGTGGCCCTCTTTAAAAAAAAAAAAAAAAGCAGTTTGAACCAGAGAGCTAGTCCAGGTAATTAATATTATGGAAAGACTTTAAATCATTCAGTGAGAATATGATGCTCATCAAAGCTACAGGAAATCAGATTCAGGGTGATTCAGATTCAAGGGATCAAAGTAAGAAAAAAACCTTCCTGCCCTCAGGGCTGGCCGGGGTGCAGTGAAGTTCCTTGGAGGTAGCTTATATACCTAGTATTCAAGCTAGGGCTGGACAATCACTTACTTGGGTTTTTTGCACCATCTCTGGCATCAGATAGACAAGCAGAGTAGATAATCATTAAGGCTCTTCTAAACCTCAATTCTGTGATTCTCTGCTGGGAGAAAGAAGCAGCAGAAGTATCTCAAGACCAAAGGCATAATGGAAGCATGTATATTCAATTCAGGTCCTATACCAACATTTCAATTTTTAGGTTATCAAATTCGACCCTTAATCAAATGTTTATTGAGCAGCTTCTATGACCCAGATACTGTCCTAAGTGCTGAGGGATTAGCAGTGCCCTAAAATTTTTTATCCTGACTTCATGGAGCTCACAGTCTTACCAAAGGAAAATTAGGGACAGCCTGTAACCAGGGGACTTAGCAAAGTTGGAATCAGGAGGATCGGGGAAAGCCTTCGAGGAAAAATAATATTTAATCTGAGACCTCAAGGATGAGTATGATCTGCTAGACGAAGAAGAGGGTAAAGTGGATAATTCTTAAAAGTTCAGTTCATGAGGATCAAACCTCAGGGATAGGGATTTTTTTTAAAGACATATCAGTCAGAGTCCAAAAACTTATTGATATAATCATTCCCGCTGTTAAAAAAATAAATAAATAAAAGTAAGGCAAGAAAAGAAAACAAGGCCAGACAGATAATGTCCACAATTTAAAGGGTGAGTGTTGAGTTAGGCTGTCTGAGCAGCAGATGCAGAAGTTAGCAGTGGAAGAGCTTTGATGGGGGTAATGCCTGTGAAAGATAAAAGGGGAAGACGCAGGACAGGGCAGGGAGAGCCTCAGATTATGACATGGCCCCTATAGCCCCCACTAACTCAGCAGGGCACTCTGAGCAGAGATGGCCCCTAAAGGAGGCCCACTGGCCAGAATGTCCAGGCACTAGCCCCGTCAGCTCCCTCAGTCATTGGCTGGGGGCCACCCAGGAAGAGCTGGCTCCTGGAGGTGCCACCGCTAGAAGTTGTCAGTTACCATGCTCTTTACAGCCGAACAAGTTCTTTTTTTTTTTCACTCAACAAACATGTATTGAGCTTCTACTGTGTTCCAGGAGCTGGTGTAGGTGACTATGGTGGTGGGGGGCTGTGGCAGGGACTGTGGTGGTGAAAGAAGCAGAGCCGAGCCAGCCTTCATTCAACTGGCCATACTAGTGGCTACTGGCAGCCTTGACCTGTGTCTACTCCTTACCCTGTTACTTTTTTTTTAATTTTTACAAGTTTTTCTAGAGCCATTGCAGGTTAATAGAAAAGCTATGTAGAAAGTATACAGAAAGTATTTCCGTATAACCCCATCCACCCACTGCACCTCCCCACACAGACAAGTTCTCTTTGATTCCCATTGTAAATTCTGGAAGGGGGGGAATCTCTCTCACTGCCTTTGATGTCTCGGTATTTGTCAGCATAGCCAAGGGAGGAGGAGCCCCATTCTGACATCTTGTTCCCAGCCCCATGACCCACTTAATGCTGTTCTGATGTTGGACGCTTTCATGACAGAATCTGAACTGATGTTTGCCCCCTGGGCAGAACCAGCTTTTCTGCTTCAGGACTTTCTCTAAAGCAGTGGAAAGCTGCTTAGCCCAAGTGCAGGTGCAGCGGGGAAACAGAGAGGCTAGTGAGCATCCCCCCAGAAGCAACCCTCAGGCAATGGAGGGCTGAGTCAGTGGATAAATGTCCTGCCCTTCTGCAGGACCATTCTGAGAAATGTTCTACAGAGTTCCTCAGAGGGACTGGGCCATAGTTGCCCACAGCAGTCATCAGTTATTCATGTACATTTTATTGGCTTTTCTCTTTTCTCTGTTTCATTTTCCCCACTTCATCAACATCTTCCTGGGTCATCTACCAGAAAGATTTCCAAAACTCAAGATCTTGTTGAAGGGTATGCTTTCAGAGGAACCCAAGCTAAGACACATTATACAATAAAGTAGTTGAGCCAATACAACTTAGATCCCCTCTCTCTTGGGCCTGGGTCTTTAGGAACAACATAAGTCAATGAGAATTAAACCTTCCTCCCCTTCTCCTGATATAACAGCCTAGGGAAAGAGGAACCAGTGAAAAAATTGGTCCTGCTTTACTAAAGAGGTTGCAGGGGTAATACAGGGTCAAACCTTTGACCAAACTTTCTTCTCGGGTTTCCATTAGATCAGGAAGGTAGAGCCCGTGGTAGAGCCATGGTCCTGGAAGAACCATTAACAAGTAAGGATCAAATGAATCACATCCAGGGTGCACAGGTAGTTTAGTGGTTAGAATGCCCCCCTTTCATGTGGGAGACCCGGATTCGATTCCCGGACCGTGCACTTCCCCCCTCCAAAAAAAAAAAAGAATCACATCCCTCTCAGGGCAAAGCATATTGACCTATACATGCCTTCATCTCTGGAGTCTGCCTGGGCACTTCATATGTGGCTTCCCTTTTTTTCTTTTCTAAGTATCAGGGTTAAAAGCATCATTGCTCAATTGAAACGTAAAGGTGGGTGGAGAGAACTGAAACGATATGCAAATTATTGAAGTTCACCCAAAATGGTCGTTATGAAACAGAGGAGAAAGGACATTCTTAGCAAGGGGGCCAAGCTGTGCAAGGTCCCTGAGGTGAATGGGAGCAGGGGCCATGGAGGCAGAGGCCAGGAGGAGTGGAGAGAGGGAGGTGGAGAGTAGTTGAGATGAAAGGAGAACTGTAGATGTCTCACAGGGGCCTTGGATACCTGTTCAAAAGTTTGTAAGCTTTCTAAACTTGCAAGTTATGTTATACTGCCTCAAGAAGTTTACCTTTGACAGGGAGGGAAAATTCAGGAGAGGAGGTGGAGAAAGAACATGAGGTAGGAAGAGAATTTTTTTGCCGTTGATTTTTTTTTTAAAGATGGGAAAGACTTAAGTATATTTAAATACTGAGGAGAAGAAGCCAGTAGGGAGAGGGGTTAAAATGAGATGGAGGAAAGAAATGCGATGATCAATGGTGCAAGGTCAAGGAGAAGATGGGAGAATCTAAGATTCAGAGTCCTAGACTGCAGGCGGGCATTGCATTATAATGAGAGGAGAGGGGGAAAAGAGGGGGTGGGGATGCAGGTAGGTTTGTATGTGGCAAGAAGTTAAGGGGGTGGGGGACTCCTGTCTGCTGGTTTCAATTTTCTCTGCAAAGTACAGGCAAAGTTATTTGCCAAAACCGAAGGTTAAAGTGTATGTGTCAGAGGCAGGAACAAAGTTTGAAACAGATGAGGTGAATGAGTATCCAAGTTGCTTGAGACAGTCTCCATTGAAGCCTGTTATTCAAGGCCTCTTTCGCTCTCAGAAGTGTTCTGGTTTGGACGATAAATTACGTGGTTATTTTAGAACAGGAGCAAAATCATATGAAAGGAATCCCAGTGAGATGGCTAAGCTGTAAGAGTTTAAGTCTGCCCTTAGTTTTTGTTGTCAACGAATTGGCCTGAGGAGCTGGAAGAAGGCAGTAGGATGGGCAGTGGATAAGAGCACGCATCTAGAACCAAACTGCTTGGATTCCTTCATTGGCGAGATGGGATCCTTACAATACCCACTTTCCAGTATTGTTGTGAAAATCACATGTGATGACACACGTAGGCACTTAGCACAGAGCTTGGCACATGGCACATGAGGGTTCCATGAATGTGAGTTGGGGTTATTACTGGGGGCCAGTTAAGCATAACGATTGTGGCTTTGGCATTATGCCGAGACGGGGGGCCTCTGTGTCATTGGCCTGGGTCTGTGGCTATGAAGAGAATACTGAGGAAGTTTCTAACATAAGAACATGAATAGGCTTATTTGAGAGCCTTATCTGGCAGTAGCAATCAGCCCCTGGTCTGAGACAGCTGACATTCCTGCAGGATGTACAGCCAGGGTGGGCTGTGCTCCAGCTCCACATTTTCCATGCCAATAGCCGTTCTCCAGATAAGCCCAGTATGTGTGCAGAGATACAACATGCTGTGCTGAACCCCCTACCTAGGGCCAGAACAACTTATTCCTTGTCTCTCACCATCACGTACCCCACAGCGGACACGCACACACATGCGTACACACACACGTACACACACAGGGACACTCTTACCTCAATTTACCTCTAAGGCATGATTTGTCTGTCATTCTTTCCTAAAATTGACTCAGTGTGTTCCTCCAGATTGTAGGTGCTCTCATTCCCTTATGCAGGTTTTCTCAAAATATAGGTTTTTTTAGACCCTGCATCAAAATCACTTGGAAGGCTGGTTAAAATGCTGACTCCACTGACCCCACTCCAGACCCACTGAAATAGGATGGGGGCTGGGGCTCAGGGGATACTGTAAACCCATCTGCTAACCAACATCCCCAGGTAACTACAGCGTACTCTCAAGTTTGAGAACGCCTACGCCGTGCCTGCTCTTCTGTTTTGCGGAAGCAGAGAGGAGCTCCCCAGGCCAGTCTTTTGTCTCCAATCACAAAGGCTTCTTTCCCCTGAGTAGAGCTGTGAAACGACATTCTCTAGTTCCTTCTTGGGCTGGGCTGCATGTAGAGCATGAGAGGGCTCAGGGGGCTTTCAATCTGGTGTCCCGGGAGTCCTCAAGCTCTGAAGAGGTGTCTCATGGGAGGGCTGCAGGGAAGCAGGTTCAAGGTCAGGGAGTTTTGCCCTGAGAGGTTCTGCTTTTATCTTTTTACATATGAAGGTTCTGAAGCAGAACTTATTTGGAAAAAAAAGGGTACTGTTGCTAAAAGAGAAAATTTTTTTAAATGACTGATCTTGTCCAACCCCTTATTTTACAAAAAAACAAACAAACAAAAATAAAAACAGAGGTTCAGGTGCCAAAGGGCTTCTTTAAGGCCATACAATTTAATGGCAAAACTAGGGCCAAAATCTGCTCTCCTGGTATCTTGCAGAAGGATTGTACTTGCTTAAATGAATTAGGGATGCAATAGAGCTTTACCTGGTGATAGTCCTTATGGCAGTTTGAAGCTGTATGTACCCCAGAAAAAAGAAACATGTTCTTAAATTTAATCCATTCCTGTAGTTGTGAACCCACTGTAAGGAAGACCTTTTGATGAGGCTACTTCAGGTAAGGTGTGACCCACCTCAATCAGGATGGGTCTTAGTCCTGTTACTGGAGTGTTTTATAAACAGAATGAAATTAAGACAGAGAGAAGACCACAGGAAGCAAGAGAGCCTGCTTCCATCAACAGAACCTGGAAAAGAAGAGAGAAGAGGAGAAGCCACCATGTCCCTTGCCATGTGACAGAAGAGCCAAGGATCTCTGGCAGCCAGCCCCAGAATGCTAGTCTTTGGGAAGAAAGCATCTCTTTGATGGTACCTAGTATTAGTCGGGATTCTCTAGAGAAACAGAACTGACAGGAGATAACTGTAAATATGAGATTTATCATGGTGATGAATATTCAACTAGGTGATGATATTGCGAGCCATTTATTGCACACCTAGTATGGAATGTTCATACGTTAAGAATGTTCGTGTTGCATGTTGGTTGGTTTTATTAATAAAAATTAAAAAATATATATGAGATTTTTCAAAGTGTCTCATACAACTGTGGAGACACAAGAATCCAAGATCTGTAGGGCAGGCTGCATGCTGGCAACTCCAATGAAGGCTCTACACAAATTCCATAGGAGAGATTGGCTGGCTGAAGAAACAGTGAAAATCCTCTCTTCTCCCTTAAAAGTCTTCAACTGATTGGATCAACTCCAACTATCTGTATTCTCTGGTTTGTGGAAGACACACTCTTAGTTGATTGTAGATGTAGTCAGCCATAGCTGCAATCACCTGACTGATGATTTATTAACCAGCCATGAAATATCCTTGCAGCATTGGTTAGGCCAATGCTTGCCTGCCCAGACAACTAACTGGGCACCATCGCCTGGCCAACTTGACACCTGAACCTAACCATCACATGCCTTGATTTGAAATTTCTTTTAGCCTCAAAACCATGACCTAGTAAATTCCCTTTGTTTAACCTGACCCATTTCATGTTATTTGCTTGAGCAGGCTAGGAAATGAAAATAGTTCTGCACATAGAAATCCCTCGGTAAATATTATGATGGTTAGTGTCATTACTAATTTATATTTATATTAATTTGTATTTGAGACTGGAGGCACTCAAAGAATGTGGTGTGAAGGAAACAGGGAGTAGCCTGAGGCGAGCCAGCTGGTTGCCCACACAGTCTGCACGTGATGGCATTTGTCTTAGCGAATTCAGCACTGTTCAAGCTCCAGCCCTCTGCAGCATGGGCTCTTCCTTGTCCCAGAGTTGATCAGAATCTAGAAGGTTGCCTCATTTTTATCAACACCGATGCCAACTGACCCTAAAATTACCCATTCACCAACAAATATTTATTAAGCTCCAATTAAGTGCCAGGCAGTGTTCTAGGTATGAGGCTATAGCTGTGGACAGGAAAAACATGGAGCTTACATTGTCATTGGGGCTGAGGGAGAGGTTAGTAATATACAATAAATAAATATATAATACAATGTTTAGTGATAAGTACCAGGAAAAATAAAGAGCAAAGCAAGCTAAAGGAATAGTGATGGAGGCACGAAGTCTACTTTGCTACTTCGGTTGGGGTGTCCAGATGAGATATGCCCCAGGCACTCCATTGCCCTGAATGTGGCATTGCTTCCCTGTACACAGTCAGCATGAGAACTCAATCCAGAAGGCTGCCTGGTGAGCATGGAGTCAGAGGGAAAGAAATGATGTATGAGTCAACAATTTGATGGCCACCGGGCTTGGACACCCTGTTGTGTTCATCTATATAGTTTGATTCTTACTGCCAGGCTGAGTGGATATCACAGCCTGGCTGACAATGTCTCTGTGCAGAACTCAGATGGCGCTGACAGGGTTCACTTCTGTGATACTCCTACAGCACTGTGTCCACCCCTACACCATTTCATTTTTCAATTAAGGTAAATACCTTCATTTGATCATGTATTTCTGTAGGGATAATTTGCATATCCCTGGATCTCTGATCCATTAACTATTGACTCAATCTTTAGGTCTCAGAAGGCAATCTCATGTTCTCTCTTTCCAAGGATATCTATTCCCCTAAATCCTCTCCCCCAATTAATTTTTTTTTCTTAATACAGGCGGCATCTTTCCCATTATGACATATAAAACCTCTTGACAGGGAAGACTCCCTCTTGGTTTCATGCACCCATGGCACTCCTTTCTAGGGGAGAGAGGGGCTGTCTGAGATGGTGGCCTCAGAGCTTAGTTTAGGTCACTGGTTGTGATTCAAAACATCCTGGATCCAAGAGGTTCTGAGGTAACAGCAAACCAACAATGAGACATCTTGTTTCCATCTGTGGAAATGGTTGAGAAGAGGGAAGGCCTTGGGGATTCCCCTGATCAGTCTACTAGAAGAGGAAATGGAGAGTGAAAAAGAGAAGTGGAGGGTTTAGGGACAGCTGTCACAACCACTCTGTGGGTAGAGGAAGAAGAGGTAGAGAGGAGAATGTTCCTAGGATTGACAACTTCTGGCACCGGAAATAGTCAACTTGGCTGACTGAGAATAGCTTTTTGGGGGAAAAGGGAAGGGCTATAGCTCCTAACACTTTACTTTTCAAAAGCACATCTGAGGAGGTATTAACTGAAGGCCGACAATGGTTTCTAAACTTTTAAAAATCCACACAGGGAGGGCCACAGTGGCTCAGCTGGCAGAGTTCTTGCCTTCCATGCCGGAGACCCGGGTTTGATTCCCGGTGTCTGCTCATGCAAAAAAATCCACACAACCCTTTCCTCAAAAGAAACATTATAAGAAATGCAATATGTAAAACAGATAAAAGTGGACGGTTCTGGTAGAATTGAGAGGGTACAGCCCCTCACAGCACCTTGCTTAAACCCTGAGGCCACTCCTTGGAGCTGTGGTGCCCTCTCCGCTCAGGGCACGCCAGATGGGCAGCGAAATGAGACAGTATTGAGCAGATAGGACTCCAGGTCTTCCACCCTCATTTAAATTTGAATTGCTGGAATTTCCCCTATTTTACCTTTTGGGTTTATGAAATAATTTCCTGTTTGTGGGGGGGGGTGGTGGTGGTGATGGTGGTGTTGTCTTTAACAGTCATGCTGGGAAAGCTGGATAACCACATGCAAAAGAATGACAGTGTGAATTGATGCAAATGTTCTAAGAAATGATCATGATGATGAATATACAACTCTGGGATGATTGTGAGTTATTGATTATATAACAAGAATGGAATGATCATATGGTAAGAATGTTTGTGTTTGTATGTGGATATGTTTCATAAATAAAATGGAATAAAAATCCAATAAACTTCCTTTAAAAAAAGTGAAAGTGGACCCCTATCTCACATCATATACAAAAATTAACTAAAAAATGGATTAAAAGTCTAAATATAAGAACCGAAACTATAAAACTGCTAGAAGAAAACACAGACCATATTTAGGACTTTCTATAAGGCAATGAATTCCTAGACTTTATTCCAAAAGCCCAAGCAACAAAAGAAAAAATAAATAAATAAATTAGACTTCACAATGAAAAACTTTTGTGCATCAAAACACATTAGCAAGAAGTTAAAAGACAACCTGTAGAGGCACTGGGGATCAACAATGCCATCCTGACCAAAAGGGAGAAAAGAAGAATAACAAATAAGGTATCAGTGGCTGAGAGAGTTCAAATAGAGTCAAGAAGCTACTCTGGAGGTCACTCTTATGCAAGCTTCAGTGAGACATTGCTACCTACCATAACTTGCCAAACCCTAACCAAAACCATTCCTGCCAATCCTGAGGAATACCTAGGGCAATATATAAGATTCTACAAAGGTTCCATGCAGTAGGGTAACTCTCCAAAACCTACAACCTACAGATGGATCCCTGGACCAGATACGTCCTGAAATGCAGAGGGACCAGCCCTTCCAGAACATCAACTAGTTCCATTGCCCTATCCCATATTATCGACAGCCCCTTCCAATATGAAAAAGTTGGAAAGGGCATAGCCCAAATACCCCTAAAGAGTGCAAGAAACATCAAAGGTGATGGTGGAGTTATACAGAAAAGGTAGGATTTAACAAATGAGTACAAGTGCTGAATCTGTATACTGATATTTCTTTTAGTCTCCAGTGCCTTAGAACAGCTAGAAACAAAAACTTAAAATTGTGGAATTGTAACCCATACCAAACTCTGAAATCTGTTCTACAACTAATTGTTCTGATGTACTTTGAAATTTATTGCTTTTTTTGTATATATGTTATTCAAAGAGAAGAAGTAGTATAGCAAAAAAGATAGGATTTAACAAATGAGAATGACTGCTGAATCATTATATTGATATTTCTGTTGGTCTCCAGTGTCTTAGAACAGCTAGAAGAAAGAACAAAAAACTGTGGAACCTTATTCCATACTAAATTTTAAAATCTGCTCTGTAACTACTTGCTAAAATGTACTTGGTACAAAAAACATTAAAAAAAAGAAAATGTACTTGGAAATTTATTGCTTTTTTGTGTGTATCTTATATTTCACAATTTAAAAAAGTAAAAAAAGACAACCCACAGAATGGAAGAAAATATTTGGAAACCATGTATCTGATGAGAACTGCTACAACTCAACAAAAAAAGGCATCCCAATATGCGAACGGACAAAGGATTTGAATAGGTGTTTCTGCAAAGACGACTCCAAACGGTAATACGTACCTGAAAAGATGCCCAACATCATTAGCCAACAAGGAAATGCAGATAAAACCATAATGAGATACCATTTCACACCCACTAGAATGGCTATTCTTAAAAATTGGAGAATATTAAATTACTAAAAATGTTGGAGAGGATGCAGAGAAATTGGAAACTTTGTGCATGGCTGAGGGGAATGTAAAATGGAAAACGGTTTGGAGGTTCCTCAGAAAGTTAAGTATGGAATTACCACCAGATCTGGCAATCCCAAAAGAATTGAAGACAGGGACTTGAACAGATATTTGCACACTGAAGTTCATGGGAGCATAATTTACCAGAGCCAAAAGGTGGAAGCAACCCGCGTCTATCATATACAATGGAATATTATCCACCATAAAAAGGAATAAATTTCTGATACATGCTACAAAATGAACACAGACGGCCTCAGCTTGAGTGAAATAAACCAGACATAAAAAGACAATATCGTGTGATCTCACTTACATGAAATAAATAGAATATGCTAATTCATAGAGTCAGAAATTAGAATACAGATTACCAGGGGCAGGAGTAGGGGTGGAAAATGGGAGTTAGTGCTTAATTGGGACAGAATTTCTGTTTAGGGTGATGGAAGAGTTTTGGTAATGGATGGTGTCAATGGTAGCACAACATATAACTGTAATTCACAGCATCAAATTACATACCTGAAAGAGGTAAAAGCAGGAAATTCTATGTTGTACATATGTTCCCACAATAAAAAGTCCATGTCCAAAGTCTATTTAAACTATGGGCTTTAGTTTAATATGACTATAATAATATTGGTTATTATAGTATACAAATAACATATAAAAATAATTACATTATATTATACAAACAATATACTACAAATAATAACTTGTAACAAATGTATCACACCATTGTAAACTGTTAATAATAGGGAAAACTACACATGGGTGTAATGGGAACTCTACTCTCTACATGATTTTTCTGTAAACCTACAACTGCTTTTAAAAATAAAATTTTAAAAAGGTGTTTTTTTAAAAAAGCCTTCCCTCATCCTGTTCAAAAATACTTGACAGTAGTGTTTATTGCCCTTTTTACACCCTTAGAAACTCAAGAGAATACCATATGTGCCCTACCAGTAACCATGGCTTGCCGGGCAGAGGCCTTCCTGCCCGCGCTGAGACTCGCTAACTCCCCTTGGGTCTGATCAACAGAAAGCTGAAAAACCAAGCGGCATCACAGAGGGACCACGCAGGCTGGCCCGACAGGACCCCTTTGCTGAGAGGCCCGAGCCTGAGTGGAAGGAGGTTAAAAAGTAAGGATAGGCAATGGGGCTACTGAAAAGATGCAGGAAGATGTCCTGTGCATATCATCACCCAGAGTCCTCTTGAGGAAAAATGCCTCCCAGAGGCGGGAGCAGCAGGACCATTTCCCTGCTCGGTCCTGTGATTTTATAGCAGTCCGCATTGCCCTTTCTGAGCTGCTGCTGGGAAGCAGGGAGCCACCTTTTTTTTCCCCTCCCGTAGCCATGGATAAAACCCCAAAGGGTGCAGTTTGGACAGTGACCTTGTTCCTTGTTCCCACCCTGCCTTCCTCTCACCTCATTTTCCTAACCGGATGGAGTTTTACCTTGCCACACTGTATGCACTGTGTAAAGATAGATTAAATTCATTTTTAGAACAAAGCAAAGAGAAAGCAGGAAGAAATGAATCAACCAATCAAATCAAATCAGTACCTGCACAACTAGACTTCTGACTCCGCCCCTCGCTGACGTCATGCGCTAGAGAACGGAGCCTGGGGGCAGAAGTGAAGGGTCAGGAACTCAAGCAGGGCTCCGCTTGCCCCCAGGCCTTCAGCCCCTTTGTGAGCTGATTGTGCCACTCACGGTCCCCTGTGCTGGGGGAGGGAACTCCACCCCGAGGGAGAAGACGAGAGACACCTCCTGGTGCCCTCTGAGACCAAGGAAAGCTCAGAGAGACTCGACAGAGATTGAGGCCGACTGACTCATTCCATTTCCTCACTTTATTGGGTAACTCACTCCCAGTTGGACCTGAGTGGGGTAGAGGTGGGGGTCCTGGCTCTTGGCAGAGCCACTGGGGAAGGACGCTGAGTCACGGTTAGAGTTGGTGCCCAGACTCCAGAGCCTCAGAGCCACTCTCACGGCTCTTCAGGAAGTGAGTGGGCAAAGAGCTGCCATTCTCCCCTGCACTCCGCAGAGTCCTGGGAAAGAGGAGCCATGGAAAAGCCCCCCATGGAAAGGCTTACAGATCCATGCCCATGGCCCACCCAGCTTCAAGGGGAGCAGGAAATGTACCCAGCTCTGAGCAGGGGCCCCTAGAGGCCCAGAGAGAAGAGTGGCCAAGCAGCAGGTGCTTGGCTTCTTTGGGTCTCCTGGCCCACCCACACTCGGGATGCCTTCGGCCTCTCTCCACTCATGTTCCTGCATGTGCCTCGGTCTGTCTCTCCACCCCCCCACCCTTTCCTATCGCCCATCTGTAGGAGAGATGTGGCTTATGTCTCAGGCCAAAATCTAAATGGTCCAGATTTGGTGAGAGCCCATGTATTAGTTCCCTAGAAGGATCCACAAGTTCTGTGGGTGAAAAAAGGGGACGCATCTCACTGCTTAGGCCCGGCTGGCCCTTAATTATTCGCATGAGATTTAAAATTCCTCTCCCTCCACATACCTCCCTCCTCCAAGCTCTCCCCATCTTTGCTAGGCTGGTAAGGATCCAAGGAGTGAGAAGGGAACTCAGTCCACAGGGACGCCGGGCATGGTTGCGTGACAAGATGTACCATCCATGGGGACTTGGTGAGCTCACTCTTCTCCTCATAGAAGAGCTCCACTATGTCCCCCACAGCTGGGCCAGCAGCCCTCGGACAGAGGGTGAGCAGAGGATGTGACACAGGAGCTGGGGTGGCACACACGGGTTGGGGGGTCAGCTGGATGGCCGGGCTTGAGCTGGAGGATGCGGCTCCCTCCTCCCTTAGAGATCACTCCCCCACTCCCAGTGGGTCCATTACCTGAGGTCCAGGCCCCTGGGGAGCGTCTCCCCTCCCTCACCCACACCCCCCACACCCTGATCTCCAGCCCAGGGCTCTGTTTCTGGACCCAGCCACTGTCCATGTCCACCTCACAACAGTAAAGCCCAGAGACTCCTTCCTTGGCTCCTGAGATCTGGGGTCTGGGTGGAGGCCCCTGTCCTGCTAGGTGTGGCCACCGTGTGGAAGGAGAAGAGAAGCAGGAGACTGGCCGCTGGGGGGTGCAGCTTTGTCTGACATCTCAGTGTCACCAGGCTCCCTCACAGGGCTCGGGAGATGAGACAGGGCTCAGCAGAGAAGGTGGGAGGAGCTCTGGGGAGAGACAGGCCCAGGGCTCAGATGACCAAGTCCCCCGAGGCTGAGGACTGAGCTTCAGCTCATCCCAGGCCACCACCCAGGCCTAAAACAGGAGACTTTTTCATCCCTCAGAACCTGTCCTTTTACCCTCCCCCACTAGCTCTGAACTGACTCTCATACAACCCGAGCCCTTCTGGAACCCCTGAATGTCAGAGCCAGAGGACCTTAGAGGCCATCCAGTCCCGAGAGGGATGGCCTGGCCCAGGGCCTCAGGGGGGTCACTGGTAGTTCTGGTTCAGGGCTCTTATACCATCAGGGCATCTCTCTCCTCTTCCCCTGGGTTCCAACAGGTCCTATAGGGGCAAGAGTGTAGGGGGGTTGTCCATTTGGACAGCATCAGGAGACCCCTCAGGACCCCATGCTCAGCACCCAGAAGCAGTCAAACAGAGGGGGTCCATTTAGTGCTGACCTCTAGAGACTGCCTCCCAAGTAGCCCTATGCTCCCCCCGCCAAGGTCCCCTTCCCAGCTGGTGACAACCTGGACTTGAACCTTCACAGTCCCTGAGGTTTGTGTACCAGTTGTTAGATATAAACCTGCCCAGTGCAGCTATACTGGCCACTGCTTTTCACTGTTATTTTCCCCATAGGTAGATTCTGGCTTGTCTCAGAAAAATGAAGACTCCTCTGTCTTTGTAGAACTTCACCTGAGACAGTCCTGTGTTCCTCCTTCCCTGGCATTGCAGAGTCAGGTCATCTCCTTCAAACACAGGGTTGGCTCAGTTGTGGAGGAACAGCTAGATTGAGAGACAGAGGAACGAGAGTCTACACTGTGCCTGTGGGTCCTATTGACCCACTTTTCTTCCTCTGACCCCAGACCAAGATCACCTGCTGGGGATGGAGGCCCCTGTCCCTGATTAGTGGCCTCAGTCCTTCACCCAGCCCAGGTCCAGGTCCTCTGCTTTCCTTTATGCCCCCTCTGTCTTCTCTTTTTCTTCTCCCCTCTCTCTTCTCCTCTACACGTTCCTTTCTCCCCTTCCTTTTCCTCACTCCCTGATGTACTAGGTTGGTTTCCTTCATCCCTGACATATACGGTTCCAGCTGAAATCACTCCATCACTGTCATGGTCAGGTTCATGTGTCAACTTGGCCAAGTTGTGGTATCTGTTTGTTTGGTTGGGCAAATGCTGGTCTGTCTGTTGCAATGAGGACATTTCATAGAATTAGATCATGATCACGTCAGCTGTATCCACAGCTGATTCCATTTGTAATCAGCCAAAGGGGGGGGTATCTTCTGCAATGAGTGATGCTTAATCTAATCATGGGAAGCATTTTAAGGAGGATTCAGAAGAGACAGGCTCTATTCCTGCTTCAGCTGGTGAGCCTCTCCTGTGGAGTTCGTCCAAACCCTCTGTCAGTGTCGTCGGCTTCACAGCCCGCCCTGCAGATTTTGGACTCTGCATTCCCGTGGTCACATGAGACACTTTTATACATTTTATATTTGCGAGTGTTCTCTGTTGATTTTATTTCTCTAGAGAACCCTAACTAATACAACCACTTTGCCATTGTCCTGGTCAGATTCATGTGTCAACTAGGCCAGGTGGTGGTACCTGTTTGTGTGGTTGGGCAAGTGCTGGCCTGTCTGTTGCGATGAGGACATTTCATAGAATTAAATCATGATTATGTCGGCTGCACCTACAGCTGATTCCCTTTGTAATCAGCCAAGGGGAGTGTCTTCTGCAATGATTGATGGTTAATCTAATCACTTGAAGCCTTTTAAGGAGGATTCAGCAGAGACAGCCTCACTTCCTGCTTTGGCCAGAGAACCTCTCCTGTGGAGTTTGTCCAGACCCTCCATTGGAGTCATCAGCTTCACAGCCTGTCCTAGAGATTTTGGACTCCACATTTGCATGGTTATGTGAGACATTTTTATTAATTTTATATTTACAGATATTTCCTGTTGATTCTGTTTCTCTAGAGAACCCTAAATAATACAACTTGGTACCAGGAGTGGTTCTTAAGAAATAGAACCTTAAGAAAACGAGTTTTTACGATTGGTTTTCTACTCTGACTGTACTCAAAGGCAGTAGGGACTCTGATTCCTGTAATCTGAATGATACTGCCAATCCATGGGGTGAGTTGGTAAAAGAGATAGTCAAAATATCACCATACGATTCTTCTAATGCTTTGCTTGTACAAAGCCAGTCTCTGGGGGATAATGTTTTTGACACCTTTACGGAGTTTTGTGGAAATAGGAGGTAAAGAGATGTTGGCTGGTTACTGTTACATACACTGGATACATTAATAAGTGAAAAGGATGGACTTAAGTCTTCAAACGAGACGCTGACGTGCCATTTGACATGCATTTCTATGAGTGTCCTGAAGGAAAATCTTATTTCCTGTAGCCATAGACTTGAGATCTGTGAAAATCAGACTCAGAACTTATTGTTACAGTGCAACTTTACAACGTAAATTGAAATCTCAATCTTGGTTGGTGTCTGTTGTTAAAGTGAGGGCACTGATTAGAAAGGAACAGGACCCTGAAAAAAGGGATGGAGACATATGGGTTGATAATGATGTCAGTGGTGAGGTTGAACCCCTAGGTCATGCTGAATCTTCTCTAGATAACTCTGTAATAGTCTGCGCTGAGGACATAGCTGCCCCACCTCCAGCCTGCCTTGAGGAGTTGGCCACCCAACCTACACCTGAAGGGATTAGCCCTAGAGTGATTAATCCTGTTTTACCAGATGAAACTGCAAATGAAGGCCCTGAAGCAAATGGCTTGGAAGATATTACTAATTATTTTCATGACCCACCCCCACCACCCCTCATTTCTTTCAGACCTATAACTAGACTAAAGTCCCAATAGGCCCCTAAAGATGAGGTTCAGAGTATCACACATGAGGAGGTATGTTATACTCCAAAAGAACTGTGTGAGTTTTCCAATTTATATAGACAGAAATAAGGAGAATATGTGTGGCACTGGATTTTAAGGATGTAGGATAATGGTGGGTGGAATATAAGGCTGGATCAGGCTGAATTTATTGATATGGGCCCACTAAGCAGAGATTCTGCATTCAATGTTATAGCTCAAGCTGTTAGAAAAGGTATTAACAGTTTGTTTGGATAGTTGGTTGAAACATGGATCAAAAGGTGGCCGATATTACCTGAGGTTGAAATACCAGAACTGCCCTGGTATAATGTAGATGAGGGGATCCAGAAACTTAGAGAGGTTGGAATGTTAGAGTGGATTTATCATGCAAAGCCTGCTCTTACACCCCAGGAATGTCCGGAGGATGCATCTTTTACCAGAACAGTGAGAAATAAATTTGAGACTAGCGTCATCATCCCTGAAGAGCTCTGTAGTTGCACTTCTCTGTAGGTCAGATATGACTGTGGGAACTGCTGTCACTGAACTGGAATCCTTAAACACAATGGGGATGACCAGATAGCCAGGTGGTAGCACTTAATCACCAAAGAGAGGGTGGATGTGGCTATTATAATAGACAGCAAACTCAAAGCAGGAGTCAAAATTACATGACTCACAGAGATTTGTGGCATTGGCTAGTAAATCATGAGGTACCTAGAAATGCAATAGACGGGCAGTCTACCAAATTCTTGTTTGAGCTGTATAAACAAAAAAGTTCTAGGTCAATTGAACAGAAGTCTAAACTGAATTACAAAAAGACAGAATCATGGCCCCTTAATCAATTTCCAGACTTGAGAGTTTACAGACCCAGAGCCCTGGGTGAATGAAGGGGAGGCCAGGTCCCTTTTGGGGGGGGAACTTTGTCACACTGCCACAAATTTATACTGTTAATCTTCCTCCAGGCCTTCCCCAAGGAGACCGATGGCCTTTTACCAGGGTAACTGTGCATTGGGGAAAAGGAAATGATCAGATATTTTGGGGATTATTAGACACTGGTTCAGGAGTGACATCAATTCCAGGGGACCTAAAATGTCACTCTGGACCACCAGTCAGAGTGGGGGTTATGGAGGCCAGGTGATCAACGGAGTTTTAGCTCAGGTCCGTCTCACAATGGGTCCAGTAGGCCCCCGGACCCATTCCATAGTTATTTCCCCAGTTCCAGAATGTATAATTGGAATAGACATACTGAGCAACTGGCAGACTCCCCACATTGGCTCTCTAACTCATGCAGTGAGAGCTATTATGGTGGGAAAGGTCATGTGGAAGCCACTAGAACTGCCCCTACCTATAAAAATAGTAAACCAGAAGCAATACTGGATTCCTGGAGGGATTGCAGAGATTACTGCCACTCTTAAGGACTTGAGGGATTCAGGGGTGGTGATTCCTACCATATCCCCATTCAACTTTCCTATTTGGCCTGTGCAGAAAACAGATGGGTCTTGGAGGTTGACAGCGGATTATCATAAGCTCAACCAGGTGGTAACTCCAATTGCAGCTGCTATTCCAGATATGGTATCATTGCTTGAGCAAATCAATACATCCCCTGGTACCTGGTATGCAGCTATTGATCTGACAAATGCTTTTTTCTCAATAGCTGTTAGTATTGATCACCAGAAACAGTTTTCTTTCAGCTGGCAAGGTCAGCAATAAATTTCACTGTCGTATCTCAGGGGTATATCAATTCTCCAGCCCTATGTCATAATCTTGCCTGCAGGGACCTTGAGTGTTTCTCCTTCCCACAAGATATCACACTGGTCTATTATATTGATGATATCATGTTGATAGGACCTAGTGAGCAAGAAGTAGCAACTACTCTAGATTTACCGGTAAGGCATTTGAATGTCAGAGCATAGGAGATAAATCCAACAAAAATACAGGGACCTAGGGAATTAAATGACAATATGAAGCACATGAATATACGTGTTTTGGTGTCCCAGAAGGAGTAGAGAAGGGAAAAGGAGGAGAAAAACTAATGGAGGAAATTATCACTGAAAATTTCCCAACTCTTATGAAAGACTTAAAATTACAGATCCAAGAAGTGCAGTGTACCTCAAAGAGAATAGATCCAAATAGACATAGTCCAAGACACATACTAATCAGAATGTCAGAGGTCAAAGAGAAAGAGAGAGTCTTGAAAACAGCAAGAGAAAAGCAATCTATCAAACCTGCTTGCCCTGCAGGTTTTACATCTGTGTTTCTTCCAATTTCTCCCTATGGAAATGAAAATCTGTATCCTGTGAATATCCTCTTTTGCTTATTGGCACCGGACTGGTTTTGAGATTCACAGGTCCACAGCAAGAGAATTCTTTACATCTGTGTAAGGTGATGCTTTAAGTTGCCAAGTTGACAAGGGGTGGAGATGTGTTAGTTAGATTCAGTTGTCAACTTGGCCAGGTGAGCATACCTAGTCTTGTTGCTGCGGACATAAGCCAACGGTACGTGAACCTCATCTGTTGCCAATTACATCTGCAGTCAGCTAGGAGGCGTGTCTGCTGCAATGAGTGACGTTTGGCTTAATTGGCTGGGGCTTAAATGAGAGAGCGCAAGGCAGCACAGCCTAAGCAGCTCGGCATTCCTCATCTCAGCACTTGCAGCTCAGCCCAGGCCTTTGGAGATGGAGAAAGAAGTCACCCC
>PVIY010021806.1:0-41853 GCA_004026745.1 Myrmecophaga tridactyla
ACTTTCTATCCCCTGATAGCCTATGCTCTCAAATTTAATTCTCAAAGTTTGTATATTAGTGAGACCATACAACATGTGTCCTTTTGCTTCTGGCTTATTTCACTTAACATATAAAGTCCTGAAAAACTTTTAACTCATCTGTCAAGCTTTGGCTCATACACTGTTTACAGTGAGAACCTTTAAGTAAGGAATCCAGCTTCTTGATCCAGTGAACTTCTGTCCATCACTTTTTTTTTCTGTATGTTGTATAGTGAGGGTCACATTTCACTCTTTTCCCACATGAGTATTCCCTTATTGCAGCACCATTTTTTGAATTTTTTGTTTGGTTTGGTTTTTCATTTGTTTGTTTTATTTGCTTGTTTGTGAAGTCCATGGGCCGGGAATCAAACCCAGGTTTCCCACATGGCAGGTGAGAATTCTACCACTGGACTCCCCTCCTACCCCTGTCCACCACTTTTGTCAACAGTAATTTTAACTGTACCTCTGAGTGCAGCTCAACTGGAAGCTCCTGATGGGAGGGCCATGTTTTCCCTTCTTTGTAGCCTCAGCCTGAGGTCTCACATATTGTGAATATTATCAATAAATATTTGCTGTGTTTGTTCATAAAGTAGAGCTCATCTCACATGTATCAGTGATCTTTAGATCTCGGTTTCCTCATCTTTAGACTGAGAAGTTTGAACCCAACAATGTTTAAGCCCCATTTTACTCTGAAATTATATTAGTGCAAGAAAAATCATTTTAAAAGAAGAATGTGAACTAGAAAAACATTTCTTGCCAATGTCTCCTCAAAGAATTTCAGAAAGCAGTGATATCTCAGAGCCCAGTGGACAGTTTTCCTTGCTTCTAGTGAATCTTTATAAAGAGCCTTTTGCAAAAGCACTCAGGCCAAAGTGCTTGGTGTATCTACCCCAACTCAGAGGATGAGTTGTGGAAAACACTCAGGACCTCACACAGTGGCTTGGCTGTGAAAGTTGAGTCAATGTTGAGCCATCCTGGCTCGAAAAAGCTTGTTCTGGATTATCATGAAACCTGGTTTCACTATTTTTCTCTCTTTTTAACTTCATAGGCTAATAAACGAAAGATAAAATCAGGCAAAGACCTGCCAATCAAAGCTGTTGTGAGGGTCTGATAAGAAACAGGCTGGAGCCTTGGTGGCTGAACTTTCTATAGTGTATGCCTATTCTATTTCAAAAGTAAAAAGTAACAAAGGGTAAATCTCTTCAACCCCAATTAAGCCACTAAATACTGTGCCAGGTTCCTGAGCATCTTTCGAGAGATATTCTGTGTATCTACAAAAATATAGGTTAGATATCCCATTTTTTACATAAACATAGCATTCCATTCACACTCTAATGTACCTTGCTATGTTCACCTGCAAATATACTCTAGAGTGGTACTAAATAATGCTGCCCCCTCCCAAAGACATCTATGACCTAATTTCCAGAACTCGGATATGTTACCTTACATGCAAATGGTACCTTACATCTGCAGGTATGATTAGGTTAAGGATCTTGCGATGAAGAGGTGATACTAGATTATTTGGGTGAGCCCAGTGTCATCACAAGTGTCCTTATAAAAGGGAGGCAGAGAAGGGATGTGACAATGGGAGCAGAGATCAGAGAGCCAATGACTTGAAGATGCTATGCCACTGGCTTTGAAGATGGGGGAAGGTGCCTCAAACTAAGGAATGCCAACAGCCTCTAGGAGCTGAAAAAGGCAAGGAAATAGGTAGTCCCTTAGAGTCTCCAGAAGGAACCAGCCCTGACAATATCTTGACGTTAGCCTTGTGAAACTGATTTAGGGCCTCTGACCACCAGGACTATAAGATAATAAAGGTGTATTGTTTTAAGCCACTGGTTTGTGGTCATTTGTTACTGTACAACTAGGAAGCTAATCCACTTAAGGATCCTTCCATCCCCATTTTTTGTACCATCCATAAAGTGTTCCTTTGTATGAATGAGCCACACTCTATGAACATTTAGGTTGTTCTCTGTGTTTTACAAAATTACACCTCAAGGAATGTCCCTATAGACAGACATTTGTGCATACCTGTGAGAACATTTGTAGGTGAATGTTCCCAAAGGTGAAACTGCAGGATCAAATTTTAATAGATGTTGTCAAATTGCCTTACATGAAATTTAATATCATCTATTGCTTTCCTTTATCTATGATTTGCCTGACCCCATTCATATGTAGAGCCCAAGAGTACGATGGCGAGCTTTGGAATTCTCTAGTTCCTACTTTAGGAACAGCTTCAGGTCTATTTGGAGGATGTGCTCAAGAAAAGCCACCTTTTCACAGACTGTCAGAATCATTGTCCACAAAGCCCCTTCCTTGAGCTTGAGAAGCCCTGAGCAGTAGAAACCAAGAATACAGCCACACCTCATGGGAAGAGGATGAGAGCATCATCTTCTTTGGGCATTTCCTCTTTTCCTGACCGAAGTCCATAAAGGGCCGTCCAAGTCCCTGCCAAGGAGGATGCCAGCACTTGTATTCTGTGCTAGCCCGATACTCTGTCTTTGAATCCTTTATCCACAGAGGACTTCACTTGAAGAAGAAACACAATCTCTGCAAATTCAAAATGAAAAAGGTCTGGCTTTTTTCAAATATCAACTCTTGTGGACAGACGTCAAAGTGGACCCCAAAATAAATATAAATTAGTAGTTGTGTTTGAAATGAGGCATTTCTAGGCTATCCATGGATAGTATGCTACACAAAGAGGGGAACTCTTAGAAAAATCAGCTGATTCATCTCTGCTTCGTGATTCAGATTAGGACATTTAAGTGACTTATTGAATGTCACATATTGTTTAGTGATAGAGCTGGTGCTATATATATGATTCTCTATCCAGAGTCTCTATAATACCAGGCTGTCTGTAAAAGAAAGTCAAGGGTTAGTTTTCTCCATGATGTCCATTGATAAAACTGTATTGAGGTACTAGGTCCATCTCTGAGGAGCATGGATAATTTAAATGAGGCCCTGAAGTGGGTGAGGTCTTTGTTAAATACATGAATATACAGACAACCCCTTGGTTATCCGTTCCATTGGAGGAGAGGTCCGCGAGAATAATTAAGACCAAAATAAAGTTTAACAGTATGGACAATAGCTTTGACTGAGCAGCAGAGAGGATAGCCAGTCCCAGGTGCAAGAAGGGACCTCCAGACCTGGCTAGCAGTCTGTAGGATTTGCCAGCACAGTCACACACATAGAAATGACATACAATTTAAGAATCAAAACTGAAGTGCTTTTGTGGTTTTTTTTCTAAATCAGCACAGTGTCCCACCTACAGAAATGTCTAAAATCAAAATTCACTTACCCAATACGGGAAGTACAAGATGAACCCAAACTGTACAATATTTTCTTTCATAGAGAAAGATGGCTCCAAGAAATAAAGTCTCCCGTAATCCTGTCTGGCTGCAAAGGCAATTAACCAGGAGTGGGGTGCTCGGCGGTGGGGGTGGGGGGGCACGGACCAGATTATCTCCCAGTGAGAGCAGGAAAGTCCCAAACATGTTCCATAAATCTCCTCTTCTGGCAATGTGAAAACCAGAAGGCGATAAATGAGAGTCTGACCCAACCATGCCTGTCTTTGCCTGTGACAAAGCCGTGGTTTCCATCCCTCTAATGAGCAGGACGTAGCCTCCTTTCTTTTTAAATGAGGTCATACTCATTAGTCACTTTGGAATTATCATCTGACATAATTATGATTCTGTTACAGGCAGAGATTAGGTGCGGTGGAGTCTCACTTCTTATCAAAAAGACAACCCCCAGCGCTTCGGTGGATGAACATGCTTGGACTCAACTCAAAATTCCAGCTTTCAGACAGGCAGACGCTCCCCCGACCCCGTGGTACTGAGACAACTTGTCTCCAATGTCGACCCAGGTCACAAGGAGCTTAAGAGGCACTATCAGAATGTCCCTTCCTTGGGGCCCCTCCCAACCCTCCAAAAAGGGCCCTCACAGCTGCTGCCCAGTTGATGATGAATTGCCTCTCCAAGATCCAGAAGCCAAAGCCAAGTTTCCCATCACATCCAGCTCCCTGGCCACAAGCATGCTCTGTCTCAGCCTCTCAGCCTTGGGAGGAAAAGATGAGGAAAGTTCCTGGGCTGTTTCAGCTCATCCCCTCGGCGGCTCGCTCCAAAGTCACAGGACTTCCCATTCCACAGGTAGAGCAGGTTGAACCAGTAGGCTCAGTTTTCCAAGTCCGCAGGAAGTGTTTCTTGAGTCAGACCCCCTTATCCGTCACAATTATTGAACCTGAGACTACATAGGCATTTCCAGTTCCACCTCCAACTTAACAACAGAAAAGGTTCACAGCACTCATGCTTGAAAAATGGAGTTTGCTCTCCTAAGAGCTACCGGCCTGTGTCATTTTCAACAGTGACTTGCTTTTTCAATCCCTAGTTAAATGTAAGTCAGGCTCTGTTCATTTCCTCAGCTTCATGCTTTTTGAAAGCCATTCCTCCTACCACATTTGGGGTGGAGAGAGGAGGCTTTCCCCTCACTTCCAAGCGGTCCCACCTAATTGCCAAATGATTTCTGGCTCTTCCAGCCTCTAAGTGGACAAGCAGACAGTACATTATTTCCTGTTCCCATTTTGGCTCTCACTAGACCCTGCTTTGCATTTCTTATACTCTTTCAGGAAGGTCTTTTTTTTTTTTACCTGAAATTAGGTTATACATTCCTTAGGGACAGGAACATTCATTTTCTATGTCTTTGACACACACGTCCCTGCTCACCCCAGCCAGCCTCACCAAGTGCCCTCTGTGGGGAGGCCGGTGGGTCCATGGCAAACACTGGCTGAACTGAAATGATAATATGCACAGGCTTTGGGAGAGGGAGACAAAATCGGATATCATATGTACAAAATTACCCATTTCTGTTGACTTGAGATTTCTCCCAACAAGGGAGGAATAAATATAAAAGTACCTCTATGACCTTCCCCTTGTAAGCCTTTTCAATTTGTTCTTTACTCAGTAACATGATTTAAAGCCCGTCATTTATTTTCTCTGCTGGTCTAATATTTAAAGAAATTGTTGTACAAAGAATAAGATCTCAAAAAATAAAAAAGAAGAATATCTCAAAAACTTGGGAAAACAATTCAAATCCCATTTTCCCAGTAGCTGACTTTCTATGCCAGTGTCTCGTACATGATCAGCCCTCAACAAAATACAATTTTATCATCATTTTAGTAAGATTTAATTAACTTCATAATATGTGCCAGGTACTGGGCTACATGCCTCACAAGCACAATCTCATTGAATTTTCAAAACCATCCAAGAAGACAGTAACGATAATAACCCTCATTTTACAGACAAACTTACTGAGATGCATAAAAATTCAGCAACTTGCCCAAACTCAACAGCTGCAATGGGTAAAGCCAACTTTACAAACTAGATTTGTCTGCACTTCTGCTGTTGCAAGGATTGTTCCTGGACCAGCATTTTCAGTAATACCTGGGAACTCAAGAGAACTGTACATTTTCAGGCCCCACCCCAGACATACTGAATCAGAAGCTTTGTGGGTGGGGCCCAGCAATTTATGGATTAACAAGGTCTCCAGGTGATTGCTGCACTCGAAATTTCCAGAACCACTCACAGGACCAGCAAACTTTTTCTTAAAGGGCCAGATAGTAAATACATTGGACTTGTAGTCCGGGTAGACAATACCTGAACAAGTGAACAGGGCTGTGTTTAAATAAAACTTTATTTACAAAACCAGGTGTCCAACCCTGGGGGCTGTAGTTTGCTGAGCCCCCTAATTCTTCTATAACAGGTGTTCTGAGCACAGCTAAAGCAAGCTTTTACTTTATTAAAAATAAACACTATTCTCAACAGAAAGGCTTCCATTAACAAAGATGGGGAGTGGTTCCAAAAAAAATTTTATAAAATTTTGTCAAATTTATTTTAAATTAACTAGCCCCATAGAAAAGTATAAGAATGTTTTTGACAAATTGACTCTACCACAGATGACAGGTTAAAATACTTTTTATGTAATAGCCTTTAACTCTGCCAAATTTGTTGGACATTAAGAGGACTCCAGGTAACAATGTCCCCAGCCCTGAATGGATTTTCCATACAATTCTAAGCAAAAGTATTTTTTTTAACTAAAGTAGTTCTTGTATGTGGAAAACTCAAGCTACAAAGAAAGAAATAATACTCAATTCTCCCTTCTTCCCTATGTCCACCCCCACTGTCATTCATCGGAGGCAACAATTTTTCCATTTTAGCTCTTCTGATGATGGATATTATAACTTTAAACAATCTATATCCACTTGTTTTCCTTGAATCCACCCTCTCTTTATCAAAGATAAAAAGTTTTGTACATGTGCACTACTTGCTACCATACCTCTCCCGTCAATCATTCAATTTTGGTTGTTATATTAATTTTATATCATCAAGGTTTATATATTTATATTGCTTAATGACCATGACAATGGCATCAGTGATTTGTTCACTGATTGATTCTAAAATCTTAATCCCTTGGTACAGTATATCTAATACTGTGATTATATAAATATTATTCTATACAGAATCACATAATATGATTGGGCTGATACAGAAGGTAAGCTAATGAATTTTGTCATAAACCACTGGCAGTTTAAGGAGAATGTTCCAAAATCCTAGGGTATGTGCAGCTGATACTGTTTCTTCTGCCTCATGTCATCTTCATTTATTGCTTTTCTGTTTTGCTCAATTTCCTTCTGGAAAATTGTTTTTGTTTTGTTTCGTTTTCAGATAAAATGCAGGATTATTAAACTTTGAGTCTTTGGCAGCCTAGAAAACTGAAATAATGTCCACGCCCGAAGGACGAAGCCAATCAGCCCTGGCAACACATGCCTCTCAGGACTCTCTTAAATCGGGGAGCTCCGTGCAGACGTGAAGCAAGCAGGGAGTGCTGACAGGCAGGGTCCCCCAAGGCACAGAACAAGTAATCTGGAGCCCCCCCAGATTGCTGTGGGAATGAAAGAACTTCTGCATATTTCACTTCTGACCAAATCTGCCTTGCCCCAGTGTTTTAGTTTCCTACGCTGCTTAAAGCAGATACCATGAAATGGGTTGGTTTAAACAATGGGAAGTTAGGAACTTATAGTTTGAAGCTGAGATAATGTCCAAATCCAGGTATCATCAAGGCAATGCTTTCTTCCTGAAGACCGAATCCTAGGCTTCTCTGCCACATGGCAAGGAACTTGGTGGCATCTACTAGTCCTTTCAGTTTCTCGCTTCCATGGCTTTCTCTCTGTGTCTCTCTGTATTCATTCCTTTTATAAAGGACTCCAATAAGAGGACTAAGACCCATCCTTAGTGAGGTGGGTCACACTTTAAGTGAAGTAGCCTTGTCCGAAGGTCCTACTTAGAATGGGTTTACATCCACAGGAATGGATTAGATGTAAGAACATGTTTTTCTGGGGTACAGTTCAACCCACCACACCCAGTGTTTGTTAGGGAGGCCAGGTTACCTCCGGCTTTTCTCTTTAGGCCCCAGCACTTTCCTGCCTTACTTTTCAGTCTTTAGAAGTTATTGAGCTTTATCCAGGTGACACAATTTGCCCATGTTTACTTAAAAATTGAGGAGTGGGGGTGGGAAGAAAAGGAGGGGAGAAGACATGGGAAGGTTCTAAGCCAAGGGCTGGTACCCCAAGGTCCTGAATTCAGGTGTTTAACACGCTGATGAGTGCCCCCAACCCACTCTGGCCCTTTGGGGTTGACAACTACAAGCCTGGGGCACCTCCAGCAATCTGTTAATTCTGGAACACTCTTCTCTGTTTTTACTTTCATTTGCTTTTCATATAAGGCCATCTGCTTTCTATCTGCCAACATTTATTCACTCTCTGCAGTTCCTTTGTCAACGTCCAGCACTACTGTGGTTTCATAAGACAGACTTATAGAAGGGCAGACAGTAGTCAGTTAATAATTTCAGTCATTTCAATGTGACCTTGGGAAAGTGTGACATTTGATGCAGATGCTCAGTCTGCCATCTTGAACCAAAAGACACTCAGTGAAATGTAGAGTATACAGAATTTGTCTTTTGGGAAGCCATCCTTACTGTGCCCTCCTTCCACCCTATGAAATTATGTTTTCAGGAAATTATCTGATAAATATGTACGTGATAAATACATCATCTGATAAATATCTACACTAAGAAAAAAATTTAATGGGAAAGGTCAGAAGCTGAGTTTTAATAGAAACAAAAGCCTTATGCCAAAACAAAAATGAGTGTATCATCTGAGAATCTCAGGTACCATGAATAGTGACAAACTTTTGAACATTTTATGACATTTTCTTTTTATTAGGGATTTAATTGCCTGAGCTCAGTGAAGGTTCAATCTGAATAGCCTTGAACCCTAACACATCTCCCAATCGGCTGAACGAATGACTCGGTGATATTTGCGACCAACTGAGGAAGTGTTGTAACATTTTAAGATAGGGTATAAACCAGACGAAACTAACCACATCACGGTAATTCTAGACACCGCTTTTGTTTTTTACAATCTAATACTGTATGGATTCTTGTAAGTGCATAGGAAAGAAGTACTGATAAATCTACATATATTTCAAAGGAACTTCTAAACCAAATATTTTGTCCCGTCATAAATAATACCTTATCCAGATGTGAAGAAACCAGAACCAGAATACATAGTTGGGATTGGAAAGGATTAAAGGTGGGTAACGCACGTAAACAAATCATTCCCAGGAAATGACTAACAGAAAAATCATGTTTTAGATTTTAAACTCTCACTTTTATTATGCATATAAAAGAGAGCAGCTATGCTAACACAAATAGTTGAATCTCTATAATTTCAGCCATCACTCAAAGTATCCTTTCTTTTATCGTAACAGATATTATTATTTATTATAACGCATTAGCAGAAGGCATTACAAATGGCACTGGGGGAACGATTAAAGTAAAGGCTCCTTAAATAAAGTTGGCAGTTGGCACATTCTTTGGTCCCCCTTTAGTTTGCAAGTGAATAGAGGGAAAAGCAATTTGTAGCTCCCAGACTAAGCTTGTGTTGGAACCCTTTGGACTTTGAAGCTGCTCTTAGCCTGTTATTTTCAAGCATGTGTGTGTGCAAATACGTGCACACATGCACACACACACCTTGCTTTCCGTATCGGTGGTTGGACGGACGGGGATTATGGCCAGGTTCAACCATACTCTACAGTTATCAAGCATGACAGAGCTGGAAGAAAAACATCTGATCCAAGGTTGCCGCTTGCCTTTGTAGCAGAGAATGTTCTTTGATCTCCAGCTGGAGTTAGCTATGAAGTCTAGCAGATCAATTAGTTAATAGACCTTTCCCACCAGCTGACTACCTAGGATAGAAATAAATTCTATTTATCAATCCTTCCCTTCCCCTTTCACTTTAGGCGGACCCTCCCCCCACCACCCTCCTTGAAATAACTATTAAACCACTTCAGTCACTTCTGTGGTTAAGGACTCCCTCCTCTCTTCATTCTGCTTTCAGGCTGAAACCCTTCCGAGGGTTTTAAAAACACCATCTCATGGCTACAGCTTCATCCCCTGTTATAACTAAGGTTATGAACAACTTGCAACACCATTATTAAAACCAGCAGCCTGTCCCAGGTTTGCTCATTCCCTTAGAAAACTGGAATTATCATTTTAGTATCTTCTTTTCCAAAAATTCAGAGAGGTAATAGGACATTAAGATTTTCACCTGGATTTAATTTGGAAAAGCTTGGTCAATTTTCCTTACATTATGAAGATTGGTTCCAGGAATTTAAATGCACATATATTGTCTTTCCCTAAGAATTTTTATCCCATTTACAATGATGTTGCTATTGGTGCTATTTAGAAAAGAATTAAGTATGTGTCAGGAAACCAAACTGAGTTATTTGGGGACTCACAAGGAGAATCTTAATTAGTTTTAATGGTTCAGCAGGGTCAGGAGATTATATCTGAATTCCACTTTTCACCTTCATGCAAAAACTATTATTGCGTGCTATCTTTACCAGTCAAAAACTGCTCTAAGATAATTCTTTTATTAAAAAAACTGGATTAGTCAACTGAATGTACTCTTCAGGCATGCCAGTTAATCAGGTTGTGTATGGAGGACAGTCAAGGACAAGGCAATGTCACAACAAGCCTGAGTTTGTCACTCTCCCAGCTCGATGTTTCACAGCAAGAGACCCCAGTTGATTGATACCCTGTGGCCACCATCAAACAGTGGGTGCCAGTACTGGCCAAGATTGAGCCATGGATCCAGGAATGAAACATGGCCGCCAGGTCCCAGGCTTCAGCGGGGGCCCCACAATTAGGAGCACCCAAGTGAAATGGCAATGGAAATTTCAGGAGCCAGAATTATCCCTTTTGGAGTTTGGCACAGACACAAGGATTAAACTGGGATGTTCTCTGCCTAGGCTCTGAAGCTACAACAGACAGAGCCAGCAACATGAGGAAGGAGCCTGGAGTCTGTTTTTTTCCAGTGCCTCCTTTTTACCTCCATAAAACCTTAATACTTATGTCCTCAGAAAAATGGAATAGCCCTCAAGGTGGCTCCTCTCACTTGGAATGCTTTTAAGATGCTAGATATAAACTTTCAATAACGTCTCTGTGAACATTGTCCCTTTGTCTCAGTCAAAATGGAGAGCCACTTAGAGCATACGTTGGTCTCCAAGCTCTGCCCAGGCTCTGAAGCAGAACCTTCCAAAATCCATTTTGGATAGTAGCTGCCAGTGCTTCCTGGTCTTCCAGGTTGCTATGTCAACTACCACACAATGGTTTGGCTTAATGACAGAAACTTATTGACTCATGGTTTGGAAATTAAAAAGACATTCAACATCAAGATATCACAAGGGTTGCTTTCTCCGGAGTCTGTGGCCTTCTGGTACTGGCTGTCAGCAGTCGCTGGGGTTTCTTGGCTTATATCTCTTCCTCCTGACATGAAGTAATGGCCTCTTCTCTCATGTTCTTTCATCTTTCCAGTTTTCCACTGACCTCTGGTTTTTGCCTCGTCTCATGTTTCTCTGACTCCTGGTTTCCGGTTTCTTCTTTTTATTATGTCTCCAGTAATATGGATTAAGACCATCCCAATTCAGATGGGCCACCACTTAATTAAAAATAACATCTTCAAAAGGTCTTGTTTATACCTGAGTTCACCCCACAGGATCATGGATTAAGATTAAGAACATGCCTTTTCTGGGGCACATAATTTAATCCACACAACATAATTATTCTCAAAAATTGAAAAAGGTAGCTGCAGATACCAAACTTTGTCTTGTATCTCATTTCCATAAGCTCTGTAATAATTAACACTTGTAATTAGGTTAGTAGGAAATATACTACTAAATGTAGGACTTGGCAGGTTCACTACTAGCTACGTTCAGAGAATGATGGAGTGGGAGCTTCTTGATTTATGCCAAAGAATAATCCCAAAAGCGTGGCAAGGCCAAGATGAAGTGGAACTTACCTTGGGCCCTTTCAGACAACGCTTTCCTTCTGTGCTTATTGGACTCTGCTCTCATTCCCTTGCACAAGCCCTCCTTGACATGGCTCTCCTTCCTACCTTCTACTTCCTATTGACCCAGCTGAAGAGGGCACTGCCCCACATGACACTGTCAGGATCGGGTGACACTCATTCATTCCTTCTAATGTCTTTTGACATTGGTCCGACTAGCACCCCACTGATAACACACCCAAGGCCCATGGCCCTGACGTAAGGCACAACTGGCTGGTGAAAGCTAAGACAGAGAATTCTAGAAACCCGAGCTTAACTCTAACCAGTGTCTTCACCCTGACTTTTAAATCTATCAGTTTCTGAAAGAAAAATACTTCCAAGTTTTCCAATCACGATTAGTCCTGAGACACCTAACACTGATATGCTGTAGCTGATTATATGAAATAGAAGTCAATTTAGACTCAGTTTTCTATAATACAATTTTCTTTAGAACTCACTCTAGATAACAAATATTCTCTCAAATATTTAGTGAATAGTGAATCTGAATAGAATTTGTGGATCCCTTTTTTTCAAGAGCCACAATCCATCAAGGGCTCATGTCAAATTTTATACTGTGCAAACTTAGGAGGAAACAAACATCACCTAGAAGCCAACACATTTCCTTTTCAGACAGTTGTGACCCTTCTGATCGAGCTGTTTGGGGTCACTTTCCTACAGAAAGAGTATAAATAAATTCTTTGATGAATCTAAGTTCATCCTACGGTCTCCCTTTCTGATCTCTTTGGTAAACATTCCACTGTCCCATTTTGATTCCTTTTTTCTAATAAAATATTTGAATTTTCTTAAAGCCAAAAAATGGAATGCTCAGATAGAATGTCTTCTATGTGTTGGACCCAAGTCTGCTTGACTCCAAAACCCCTGTTCTTTCCACGCTGCTCCCAGTTAGCTGCTGTGCAAAATCCTCTTGAAAGCCACTTGCCTGATGATGAGAAGGATTTTACTGCTTTCCATAAACACAGAAAAAGTAAGGTACTGAAAGTTTAAAATGACTTGCTTGAGTCACAAAGTGAACATGAAACAGCCATACACATTTACTCTTCTTCTGTAAAGTCATGTTCAAACGAAGCTCTTTGGAAAGGCGGAAGGTAGACAAAACATCCCACAGTGATGGAAATAACAAGAACTTTCCACCCACAGCCCAGTCTCTTTATGCTCCTCCATTTCACCTGAAGCCCTGTCTCCACTCTCTCATTTCACTATCTCTGGGAATCTAGCTCCAGCCAAATCTGAGCTTCTGGACTTTTTCACTTCCTGCATCTTGGGAACAAAATTCCTTTGGTTTGTGGACTCTGGAAAGCTCTCTGTGAAATCAGCCTTCCTAGAGTAGGACTCCTACTTTCTCTCCTGGCTAAAGCCAGGTTCCCTTCACCTGGGGATCGATTTCTTTTTCAGCCTCGCTAAAAGTGAGTCTGCTCTCTGCACGGCTTGTGATTTGATGATGGGTAATCCAAGTAAATACACTCAGCTCGAACACAGAGATGGAGGAGAGTCCCAGAATTTAAGACAGACCTTTAGAGGGGAAGTGGAGCCTCCAGCTCATGAGTTCTGCTCGGGCTACCTCTGTCCCTGAAGCTTCTATTTGGCTCCAAACAGATGTCCTATGGAGCAGGGACATCAGGACCTTGCTTTACCCCAGGATTAAAACACAGCTTCACTCTAGCTAACCTGATGCTTCCAATGGGACTTTTAGAAAATGAATGAATGGATGGATATCTCCTGGCAAGCAAGCTTCAGAGAGTTTTAAATATTTTTCCTTTAGGCTTAGGTCCCAATGTCCTTGATTTTGGCTGAACCTCATAAATCACTCTCTGTCTAAAACTTTGTGTTACACATCGATCATTAACAAGTTTTCAGCCAAGGGCCATAAACTACATTCTCCTAAATCCTGACTTCTAGTCCCCACCATGATGCTAACTCCCCCATGTCCCTGGGGAACTGCCACAACCAATATGAGCCTCAGTTTACTTATCAACATAAGGTACCCTTCAGAAGGATGACCTCTCAGGTCCGTGTCAGCAGTGACACCCTCCAACCCATGCCCAAAGCCAAGTCACATCGCGATAATATCCCCGGCAGGTCTCCACGTGGCCACTTTGTTTCTTCTCTCCATCCTGAGATGGTGACAGCACCTTTGAAACAGCACAAACACCAGAAACAGGAGGGACTCTATGTGGCTGTCCCTTAAACAATAACATCCACAGGTGAACACCTGCCTTGGAAAAATTAAGGTAAAGATCTTTTAGATTGTTGCTGTTGACAGCCTGACAACTTGAGACACAAATTCATCGAAGCCTTTTGTGCCAGAGAACAGGATGGCCCAGGGACCTGGTAGTTTGGAAATGAGTAATCAGTGTGCTGAATCTTTTAACATGCCTCTTGGGGCTCTGATACCCTTCAAGTCGGGCCCAGCTAATGGTGAATTACCTGACACTGTTGGAAACCTTTGCGATGTGAGCCAGCACCCTGATTCATTCAGTAGCTTAAAACCTGAGCTAAGGGGGTGCAGGGGGAGTTCAGTGATAGAATTCTCGCCTGCCAAGCGGGAGACCCGGGTTTGATTTCCAGCCCATGCATTTCCCTCAAAACAAACAAACAACAAAACAAAAATTCAACAAATGGTGTTGCCCTACCAGGATACTCACATGGAAAAAGAATGAAATGTGATCCCGCCATGCAAAACAAAACAAAACAAAAACATGAGCTAAAATAGTGTCTGATTGGTGTTGCAAGGAGAATTAGGAGACAGCTCCAGGCAGGGAGGGAAGCAATGAGAGGATGGGCCCAGAATCTTGTCTTAATGTCTCAGGCTTTATCCCAGGATATTTCAAGGGAAATTTCCAAGAAAGTTCAGGCCTAGAGAAGTGGAATTAATATACATCTCACATTCTTGAACGGTCAGAAATTCCAAAGCCGTGGAATTTTTATTTCTTCCTAATCACTCTCTCAGCCCAGAGGATCAAACTATTTTTACAGCAATTTTCAAGATGAAGCTAGATTTTACTATTCATCAACTTATCATTCTCTTTAAGATACAAAAGACGTCTATCATTAGCGCTCGAAAAACAAACCAAAACAATGAATCTTCTTTTCCAAGAATTACCGAAACGAATCACTGAGTTACGATCTGGTCTGCTGCGTTTTATTTTCAGTATTTGCAGCCATCCTAGGGGAACCATCTAGCAGAAAAACAGAACTTTTACATCACTAGCTCTCCCTGCCTCTTCCAGTTCCATATTTATATCACTACCTCTCCTTTACACTCTTTGGTTTATGGTAGCAATAATTTTCCTTCATATATAGTCCAACGAGCAACCAATTAACAAATGCCCAGAGCGGTAAGCGTCCTTGGCTGTCTTGCCTGGCCGGTCATTAATTTGGTGAAGGAAGGGCTACAAACTCATAAAAGGGAACTTGAATTTTAGAAGTTAGTTCAATTTTACATTATTAAAAAGGAAAATGTAGTAAAAATAATAAGAGCTTTGCCAAAACTCTACAGCAAAGTCAATTAGGCCCACAAAAGAGCCTGGGAGCCTGCAATATGGACTTGCATTTGGAACCACCTTAGCCTATAAAAACAAACCCAAACATCATCTCCTACAAATCACATTTCAGGGCTGATGCTGCGATCCCATTGAGTCAATTTTTTTAAATTCTTTCACCATCCTGACGCAACACGGTTTAAAGGATTCCTTGTGACTGCATACTTCAGATATACATGTGCAATTTCACAATTGCATATTTCATGCATATATACGTACATACCTATCATAAAAATTCCATGCACCAAGTATAGTCTTATGCAACATATAGTAAATGAGGTTTGCATTATATATCCGCATACTATATATTTTTAAATGTTTTTAAAAGAAAACTAATTCCAAACAAACAAACAAAAAAATACATCCACACTGGCCTCACGAGCCTGTGACAAAAATTAATTATTTTATTCAGAAGATAAATCATCTTTACAATTTTCACCATATTACAACTATGGGTGGAGGATGCTATTCCCTTAACATAAAAAGTTTAGTGATGGACTAAAGACAGGTCATGTGCTCATTGGCTTATCACTGTAGGCAATAAATATTTTGTTTTGCTCTGATTTATTGATTCGTGGGAAAAAGTTAAATGGTGAGATTATTTTCACAGGTAATTTTTGCAAAAAAAAAACGCACTTTCAATCAGTTATAAACATGAATTAAATCTAGAATCACAATCAAATAAAAACCCTTCAAATTCCTTAAATGAAAATGAAGTTGTACCTTTTCAGATCCATGGCACCCCCACCCTCAACCTCTACCAAAATCCCAAGCAATTTCTATAGCTTTTCCAAGGAAGATTCTGCTCCATAATTTTGTACATACTTTGTTTTTCTGCTACCATTGAAAGAATAGCAGGGGGTTAGCCCTGCAGAAAAAGAGATTATTAAAACTTTAATAACCTGAGCCTTTGAACCTTTCCAAATTCTTTACAATTTTTTCACATTTCCAGCCAGATGTCTGCATGTAGTTATGGAAAGCACTCACATGAACTTTTTGTTTACAATTTTATTCACCTTATTTATTACCTCCTTTTAAAAAAAAAACAAGCGCATAATAATTTTATAGCTCTTCTGAGGAAGGAATTTAGTTATTCTTAAAAATAAATTTGCAGGAATTATTTTTATCCATTTTTAAGTTAAATATTTCCAACAACACAACTATTTCCTCCCTGCTGCTAGAGGTAAATTGTTAGGCAGCCTAGCAACGTGGCAGGCTGAATCACAGCATTCTTTTCAATCAAGCTACAAAGCTTCAAACAACTGAACAGAGAGTTTGCTTTCGAAACTTGAACTCTTGAGATTGTTACAAAAGAAGGCCCCCCATAGCAGGCATCCCTGAACATAATTAGTTGCTTGCAGTTTCACAAAATAGAAGGATGTTTGCATACAACCATAGCTGTGGTTGATTTGCCGTTCAAAGAACTCAATCATGGCAGTTGCATTAGCCCAACTCTTGGCACTGGCATGGCACGCTTAGCCTCCCAATTCTTCCCTTCTTTTTAATAATTATTTGAGAGATAATAACTAACTAAACTAAAACATTGCCCTTCACAAACATCCTCCCTCTATAATCAAATGCTAGCAAATGAGATGTGAGCAATTGGGTTGAATGGTACTTTCAGGACGTCTCCTTAAAAGGGACCCAGAAGACCTTCTTTTTCTTCCCTT
Source organism: Myrmecophaga tridactyla (assembly GCA_004026745.1). Classification (NCBI taxonomy): domain Eukaryota; kingdom Metazoa; phylum Chordata; class Mammalia; order Pilosa; family Myrmecophagidae; genus Myrmecophaga; species Myrmecophaga tridactyla. Next base: position 16,689 of record PVIY010021806.1, read on the forward strand.
CTAGTTCTGTTGAATAGGATTTTAATGTAATGGCTGGAACTGGAGCAGCCATCTTGGGCCATAAGTCCAAGGAACAGAGGCCAAGGAAGTCAGAGCAATGAGATAGCAGGAGCCTGGGTCCCTGGTGATCTGTCTAGCTGCCTTTCCAGCTACAGAAAACCAAATTACCTTAGTGAGAAAGAGAGGTAAATCCCTTTATTGTTGAATCCACTGTCATTTGGGGATGTTTGTTGAAAGTTGACAAAAGCTAGTACTAACTAACATATCACCTGATTACAGAGGCTCTGTATACAGGTTTACTCTGCTAGCTGAGATGGAGAAAAGCAGTCCCCTGGCATCAAAGAGCTGGCCTGGTCCTATTAGCTGGCTCTTGATGTTGCTAGGCGCTGCCCTGCTACTCACACATAGATCTTGGTGTTCTCCTGTTGAACATAAACAATTGCCCTAAACATCAATACCAGATAAGGCCACTCTGTGACCCTGGAAGATCAAGACAAAAAGAAGCCTCCATAATCATGACTGAGCACAGACATAGCATGAAAACTGTCCAAGCCACGAAATACCAAGCATTCCCTTACCTTGGCTAGTAGAGTGACTGCTGAGGCTGTAGCAATCACAGCTCTAGATTGAGGCACTCTTCCTTCCTTCTAGATGAAAATTATTATGATATCCAGTTATAGAATTAGTCCCACTTCCTGACAGCATCCAACTCAGACCAAATCTCTACTTCCTTAAATCCTTTCCCAGATTATCTAACACAGCCCAAATTGTATATTAAGTCCTTTCTAAACCCTCTTCCAGAGACACTCTCCCATTTCCTGTGGTGTGTGTTCTCCCTTGTTGCAGTGAGTCAATAAAACAGATTTCTTCAACTACAGGTGTGCTCCTGGAGGTCTTTGGCTGATGGGAATTGATGTGGCGATGCTTGTGTCCCCCTAAGAGCAGAAAACTAAAAATAAATCTTCTCACCTATCAATCCATAATTCCATTGATCCTTCCCAAATGGAAAGCTCAATTTTTTCCATAGCGTCCAGTCACCAAGAAACCAAACATCAGTTCATAACAATCAAATCCACTGAACTAACCCACTTGTGCTATTTCCATGCCTGAATTGGCCCAGTCTTAGTCCCCGCCTTGTAGCAAGTTAACTACAGTAAGTTCAGTTCAAGGAGTCCTCAACTAAGAAGAGCCTGTAGCATAGACAGATAGCTGTTGTGATCTACTTACTTACTTCTTTCTTTTTCTTTCCTCCTTTCCTACTTTTTTTCTTTCTTCTTCCTCTTCTCCCTTTTTTGCCTTCTCCCTTGCTAAACTTCAAAGTTCTTAGTGGTGCCTGAGCTTTGTTTACTCAGAGCTGCTCAGTCGCGGACAATCTTAAACCAGATTGATCACTTCCACCAGTAATGCCAGCTCCTGTTGCTGTACTGTCTGCCACCCTGCTCTTCAAAAATTGTCCCTTCACTCTTCCTGCTGCTCTTTACCCACTTAAAAATTGCCATTCCCTGTCTCATCTTCTCAAGATAAGGTAATCCCCATCAAGTGTTCTAATCGATGAAAACTAGTGATAACTGATAACTCCATATTTCTTCTAATTTCTACTCTTCTCTCTCCCCTGTTCCACAAGCTGCAGTCAAGCAGTGAACTAGAAACAATGTCCTTGCTTTTATTATCAAAACAGAGGCATAACTCTCAAGAATGGCAAAACAGTATAGGAAAATAAAATAATGCCTATTTTAGGGCAAGATTTTTTCGTGCTCATTCCATATGAGCATTGTGCCAATCTGAATCTGTGGTGGACCCCAGAAAAGCCACATCCTTTAATCCTCATTCAATATTGCTGGGTGGGAGCATTTTGATTGTTTCCATGGAGAGGTGACCCACCCAATTGTGGGTGGTAACTCCATGATTTCCATGGAGGTGCATCACCACCCATTGAAGGTGGAGTTGCTTACTGGAATCCTTTAAAAGAGGAAACATTTTGGAGAGAGTCCCTTTTGGTAGAGCCATGAGAAAGCCAACAGACACTGCCATGTTCGCTATGTGCCCTTCCAGCTGAGAGAGAAACGTTGAATGTTATTGGCCTTCTTGAACCAAGGTATCTTTCCCTGGATGCCTTAAATTGGACATTTCTATAGTCTTCTTTTAATTGGGACATTTTCTCAGCCTTAGAACTGTAAACTAGCAACTTATTAAATTCCCCTTTTTAAAAGCCATTTTGTTTCTGGTATATTGCATTCCAGGAGGCAGCAAACTAGAAAAGCATCAGTGTTAAAATTATCACCATGTTATAAGTTTCTTAAGAATAAGAACCTTAACACTCTTTGACTCTCTGGTCCCACCTAATAGATTTAAGACAAAACTAGACATTAAATAAATATTTGTTGAATGATTTAATTAACCATCTGTACTAAAATCCATTGTAGCACATATTAACCAAATAGGAGAAAAACTAATAGGGTAGATATCTTAGCTTGCCTGAGCTGCTATCACAAATACGACACATCAGCCTGGCTTAAACGATGGGAATTCATTGGCTAGGAGAAGTTCAATATCTAGATATTAGAAAGCCTTGCTTTCTCCCCAAATACTACCATGTTCTGAAGTTGGCTGCAGCAATCCTTGGGGTTCCTTGGCTTTCCCATCACATGGCTATGTCTTCCCCTTTCTCTTGCGGGTTCCTGCCAACTTCTGGCCTCTCCCTGAGGCTTTCTCTTTATAAAACTTCCAATAATCCAGATTAAGAAGCCAGTTTGGCTCAGTTCATTACACCTTCACTAAAAATAACACCTTCCAAAGTTCCTATTTACAATGGGTTCATGTTCACGGGTATATAGATTAGGATTAAGAATATGTCTAAATTGAGATTTATAATTCAACCTATCACAATAGGCAAGGGAGAAAGTGACATAGGCCAAAGGAAAAGGGTCATTGGGCAGTATTCTCTTAAGGGATTTCAAGAACCACCATGAAACTTCAGACATAAAGAAACAAGCAATAACATAGGAGTCAAGCTGTCCATGTTTTTGGAAGATCTGAAATTTGATTTCCACTGTTTCTAACTTATACACAAAAATATGCATACACCCTAAGTGTACACAGCTCAATGAAGTATCACGAAGTGAACATACTTGTGTAGGCACCATCCAGGTCAAAAAATAGAGCATTACCAGTTTCAAAGAATAGCTAAGAGCATAACAGCATAGATACTGAGGTGAATTCATAATTTGCAGGACAAGGGAGAACCACACAACTCTGGGGTTTGGGGGTGGAGATCATGGTCCCTCTGAAGGTGTGTGAGTAAAGACACGCTGCAGGGTGAGAAGGAGGAAATTCCTTCCAAATAAGATGCGCTTGTGAAAGACACTTTTTCATTGATTACAGAGTGGAACTGATAAGTCCCTCCAAGTACTGGCATTGTGGCAGTGTGAGGTGGTTTGGGCAGTCATGACACCTCGCCCAGCTCTCAGCGCTGTGCAGGTTGAGTTAAGGTTGAAGCAGGCTTCGGGTCCTGCAGCAGCTGAGCCCTCACATACAAGCATTTACCTGGACTTGAACCCCTGAACCTCTCCTCATCCTTTCTCCCAACCACCATCCCATCCCTCCTTTCCAAGTGACTTCATCGCCCTCCAAGTGAAACCACCACCCTAACTTCTAGGTCAAAAAATTACATTGGTCTGTTGTTGTTTTTTTAACTCTAGAGACGTGGACACATATATTTTATTTTCTTTTATGGCTTACTTTTTCTTACTAAACATTGTTTGTGAATTTATCCCTGTTGTTGCATCTAGCCAGAGTTCAATTTATTTTCATTGCTGTAGAGTAGTCCATTGTATGAATATATCATAATTTATTTACCAATCCTATAGTTAAGCAGCATTTGGGCTATTTCCCATTTGGGTTAATTATGAATAATGTTGCTATGAGCATATTTGGATAAGTTGGGACTCGAATGTACATATTTACAGTCTGTATATGCCTAGGAGTAGAAGTGATAAGTTGTTGGGTAGACATATATTCAACTTCAGTAGATAATGCCAAATGATTTTCTTATGTAGTTATATCAATTTATATTCCAATCAACTGTGACAGAGAACTCAAGTCTCTTCACATCCATGTCAGCACTTGGTGTTGTCAGGTTTTTTAGTTTTAGCCAGTCTAGTGGGTGTGGAGAAATAGCACATCCTTGATTACTAAGAGAAGAACAGATTTTCCCAAGAATAGCAGCCACTTGGATTCCTCTTTAGTAAAGTGCCTGTTCACGTCTCTTACCCATTTTTCCTACTGGGCTGTCTGTCTCTTTCTTATTAATTAAAAGGCGTTCTTAATATTTTCCAGAATATATTTTTTGCTGTTTCATGCCTTTTACAATTTTGATAAACAGAAGTTTGGGGGTTTAATGTAGTCCAACTGATCGGCATTTTTCATTATTGACACTATTTTCTGTGGGTTGGAATATAACAGAGATAAGGTCGGCTATGAAGTGACACTGTAGAAATTAGGCGATGAATTCATGGGGGCTCATATTGTTCTCTCTATCTCAGTATATGAGATTTTCTATAATAAAAAGTTTTTTTATTACGAGGATTAACTTAAGATGGGTACATTAGGATAAGCAGGAGGAGGGAGATAAAGTAGGTAGGAGAAGGTGGTAAGAAAGGGATATATATTCATTTGAAGGTTTATGAATGGAATCTATAAGTTGAACACATATCAGGTACTTTTCCATTGGAAAAAATTAAGGGTCAACCAATCTCACTAGATCTAAAGGAACAGCAACAAAGATTAAATTAATAGAAAAAACATTAGGTAGAAACTGGCAAATCTTCAAGGAAGGATCAGGTTAGAATGGATTAATAACCTAATAGTCATATGAGACAAAGAAAATTAAAAGGTGTATATTGAGATAACCTAAATTATGGCAAATTACCTTTTATCTACAAATGTTAGGAAATGAGACATTCTGGATAAACCAATTTCAATGCATAAACACTACACATTTTAAAAATAATAGCCTATCAAAATAACAAAAACAGACAAAAAACAATGGATCCTTTTTATGCTCAGACCATAGCATTTGGCTTTCCTAAACATATACCTACAGAATTTGGGGGGGAAGATTATTTTTTACTAGAGACTCCAACTTTCACATCATTGCATGCTATTATCCCAAATACATGACATCCCTTTGCCTGACATTGCTATGCAGGATCTTCTAAAGATATGGAGCATTCTGGTACATTCCAGGTTTTTCAGCCAGAAAAGCAGTTGCAGAGATGAAAAATAGGATATTGTCACCAGACTTAGGAGCAAACAATCACAGTGAAAGGGAACTCTTTAAACAGTCCTTCCTTCTATAGCATGTGGATTTTACCTCCATCAACAAGAAAATGGGTTCATTTGGAAGCCAAGTGGTAGGGTCTTATGGTAGAAAATTCCAATTGGTGTTTAGCAAGCTTAACCCAATTATGTCAGCTCAGGCTGTGTGGCAGGACTATTACATTTATCACTGCAATTTCTAACCAAGCCGTTCACCAACAGTGTTTTCATTCTGGAAAAAAAACATATACAATTCTGAGAGGTCAGCCTTCTGGGTATAGATGTGCATAGCCTAAAAATTTTGGCAAGAATAGCTCAGCCGCTGTCCAGCTGCACAATGCGGGGACAGGACCCTCCCAGGGATACAGTCGCTTCACTGACACCTGGGGCAGAATCTCCACGTCATTTAGGAATGAGGCATTCATCCTGTGCATTGTCTCAAAGATACTGAGATGGAGATGGAAGGAGGCAGCAAAAATGGCTGGCCTCCAAATATGAGCCACCAGGTACTATCTCACTGCCCTCATCTCATCTCCTTTTCTGTCCTCAATGTTCGTTTTCACCAAGTTTGAATTGTACAAGATGTTCAGAGGGGAAGATGGGTAAAAAAAGCATTGGGCATGGCTTAACTCCTGTTGCCTCTCTTCGTCCATTTTTCTCAAGTGCTTCAAGAGAAAGCCATCTTATTTAGAGTCAGCCCTACCTCCCAACCTCCCTAGGAACCTAAAAGAGGGATATAGGAATCTGCCATCATCCCCAAATTATGCAAGCTCCTCCTCACTCAGTCCTCTGGCTCACTGTAATTCTCTACCAGCTCTCAAGGTGATTAAACAACTGCTTTTCTTTGGCCAAAGCCAAACCTCAGCTACACTCCAACTCACCGACGGAGGACAAACCACAAGCACTGCCATCCTGTTGGGCCAAGTCGATTGCAATGAATGGCCCCCGAGAGAGAAAAGCCACCTCTGACTATGACAGGTATTACTTTACAGTCGATTTCAGAAACGCGCTAGGCTCTGAGGGTGCCCACAGGCTAGACTTCCACCAACAACATTAGTGGTGCTTCCAGGACAAGAGATTTCCTAAAGACGTTGCTTGTATCAGAAACCTCGAGTTGGTGTAGGTGTGCCTGGTACCTGTTCACACCCTCTCAGCCTCACCTGTTTCTTTTTCCAGCCACTGCTGTTGGGACGAGTTCTGTATTGGCTCCAACCATCCTGGGTGGCTGCAACTGACAGTGGCTGGGCTCCGGGCCCCTCTGCCAGTTGGGTGTGCTGGGCAAGCCAGGGTGGCGTTCACCCAGGTGCCACCCAGAAGGAGGGGGGATGATGATTAATGCCCTGTGGGGCAAATGTTTGAGCAGAGAGAGAATGGAGCCAATGGATAAATGTGCCTTGTCTTCTCCCCTGGGCTGACCTCCTGACCCATGAGGAGCCCCATGAGATCAGGTGCAGATGCAGTGGCCCGCTCGGCAATGCAACTTTATGTCAGAGCCCCTTCCCTCTTTACTTCTTCCCTCGCTCCTGCTCCCGGGTCAACCCCCCAATAAACTACTAACTAGCATGTAAGCCTTTGCCTTGTCGCAGGACCTGCTTTCTGGGAAATCCAGGCTAAGATGCTAATCTGATAGCAATCCCCTTGCATCTCCGACTGATTGAATTTTCATTGTTGTCGTGAGAGAGGGGGTGTAAAAGGCATCGAGACTGACACTATGCACCCTCACAGAAGAGCAGGTTCTGTGTTCCCAAGAACCTGAAAAGCAGTAACCCTCATTTTAATGAAGGAAGAAAAAAAGGAGGGAAATGAGGGAATAAGGGAATGGGAGAAGGTTTCAGAGTGAATCGCATTTACCCCAAAAGATATGTTCAAGTCCAACCCCCAGCCCCCAAGTGCAATCCCACTGGGAACAGGATCTTTGCAGGTGCTGTTAGCTCAGATGAGGTCCACCTGCGTAGGGCAGGGGAGGGGGAGGGCCCTCGCTCAATCTGCCCTGCGTCGTCCTAAGCAGAGGAGATTCAGACACTCAGTAAAGAGGGACGAGCTGGCCAGGGAGGCGGAGGTTGAATTATGCCACCACAACCTAGGAACACCCCGAATGCCGCACACACATACACACACACACACACACAGAAGCCAGGGGGGAGGCGTGGGAAGGACTCTCCCCTTTAAAAGGAAGCAGGGCCTGCCGCACTCCAATTTCAGACTTCCAGCCTCCAGGACCAGGAGACAGTAAATACCTGCTGGTTAAGCCAGCTGGTGCTTTGTGACAGGGAGTGGAGAGAAGGGAGAAGGAAAGAGAGGCAGGGGGAGGCAGGGAGAGGCAGGGGGAGGCAGGGGAGGGGACACCCTCTATGCCCTCCCTCCATAGTCCTTATCCAAGAGACAGCTGCCCGGCCTGCCTGATGCCCTGCTTTGCCCAGGTAGCTTTACTATGGCTACACCTTCGTGTAGCTAGGTGGATCTGCTGGGTTTTATCTGGTGATTTCTCTTTTCCCCTTTATGACCTTACAGAGTCCTTATTAGGGAGACCACGTGCATTTATTCAAGTCCGGCTTATTCCCAATGAGATGATGAGCAAATAGGACACTGATATCTCAACCGTAGCATATTTTAAATGATGGAAATATTTACTTGATTACCCTTTCTCAAATACCAATTTCCTCACACCATTTGCCTGAACAATAGTGTACAGTGCCCTCTGCCATTACTTCCTCTCCTCCCTCCTTCCCTGCCCCTTCTCCAACGGGACACCCCCCACCCAGGGTCCAAGCTATGCTGTCACCACAGGGCCCTCAGAACCTCCCCTAACTCGCTGTACCTTCTTGAGTTTCCTTCTGATCACACTGTTCTTACACCTCTCTCTTCCACACACTCCGCATTCACCACCGATGACATCGTGTTACAGAGAAGGAGACAGGAAGAGAGAAATTGTTCAATGATTACTCCAGTGGAACTGTTATATTAAAAAAAAAGGCTATCAGTTGGGATTTGGTAACACATACTTGTAATGGTGTTTATAGTCATGAAGAAATATTAACTAGATATTATTTCACAGCTTAAAAAGTGGATTGCTTTTTGCTTACATCTCTCCTGTGTCCACACTTAAGTAGGGCTTTATTTCTCTCATTCTTTTTATGCCTGCACAGCCTCAGTTGTCTGGAATCGCGCCTGCTGCAGGGAGGGGGGTTGCCTGGTAAGGGGGACACATGAGAGGCCACAGACGTGTGCAGAGCTGACTTCCGCTCCCCCATCCAACCAGGCTGCCTTCTTGTCACCTGTGGAGTGAAAGAGTTGCTTCCAGGATGAAGTCACGACTCTGACTTTTAAACTGGAAGAAATACTTGAGAGAGAGAGTCCATTCTCTTCATACGTGCTCGCTGTAAAATCACCCGTGAACACTGAATTAGCCAACACCGGACCATTGCTCCCAGGGAGAATACAGGGTCGGAGTCCTGGGACTCTCTGATCATGTTTCACCAAGAGATCAATAGTTACCTTGTTTTATGGTGTTTCTGTTTTTGACACCATAAAGCCTTTGCTTTGTCCTTAGGTTTGCATACAATGACTTCCTGGGAAGCTCTTCCCTTCCGCAGTCTTTTCGAGGCAGCCCCCACTCAGCCCAGCTGGAAATGAAATCATTTCCCTGCACTGTTTACTGAATGAGAGCTGAACCCGGAAGGCAGAGGGGCACCTTATTTGACCCCAGCTGGGAGCAGGTTCACAGGAGCCTCCAAATTTTGCTCCTGTCCTCAAGTGTGCAGCAAATAGGGAAGCCATGAATAAGAGGGCGGACTGTCTATATATTACCCATTTTTCCTGCTTTCCCAAGAACTTGTGGATAAACTCAGCTCTGCAGCCGCTGAACAATCACGTCAAGCGGGAACTTTTTAAAACCCTCTACCTGATGGATTATGGTCTTCCTGCTCCAAGGTGTAATGACTCTGCCCGCTGCTTGGGTCTGGAGCCCTGGCTCAGCCTGACTCCTCTTCCTCCCACAAGCCATGCCTGTTCCCTTAGCACCACCTTCCAAATTGCCCACATGAGCCCTTTCGCTCCTGTCCTCCAACCCCCCATCATTATTCTCCTGAACGGTATCTTAACAGCCTGCTACATGCTCTCCTCACCTCCATTCTGCATTCCCCAGCCCCCAGCCTGTTTCCAACATGGCAGTTTGTGCAATCTCATTAAACACAGGGCACACCATGTCACTCCCCTGCTCAACATCCTGCAATGCCTCATGCCCCATCCCACCCCCAGAGTCCACAGGCTCACTGCCACCCCGTCTTCCCTTTGTCACTTCTCTCAGGCCACACCAGTCTCCCAGCTCCATCTGACACACTCAGGACCTTTGCACCCGGCCTTTGCACTGGCTGGGCCCCTGCCCACAAGCCCTCCCTCACGTCCTCATGTCCTTGTTGAAAATCTCCTCGCTGGTGTGGAAAGAAGCGGAGCACGGAGGAGAACAAACAAAGTGATTAATCCAGAGCTCACTCTAGCAAGGGAGTCGGCCAATGTCGCTCAGGTCTGGCAGAGACTCAAAAGCAAGTGGAGGAGTGGGAAAGCTTTCTCGTGGGAAAACGGAAAGACCTCGGGTGGGCCCCGAGTGGAGGCCGAGGGCTTGGTGTGTGGGAGGCCGGCTCACCTGGGGGACTGGTGTCAGCAGCAGATTTGGTTTCTTCTGGTTCCTAAGTGGAAGTGGGGGGCAAAAATGAGGGAAGCTGGCAGCTGTCAATCAAGTCCCTTACGGATATAAGGGGCAGTTTCCCGGACTTGTTGTTGCAGGTAGGGGACCAGACAGCCCGGTCTGGTTCCTGCTGATAGTGGACAGGAGTGTCCTGGCCATCGTCCATTTGTCCAGTCTCTTACTGGTGAGCCCTTTCTCATCTATTTAAACTAGCACCCCCAGCTCCTACCCACCAGCGCTCTCTAGCTGCCCCAAATCTTATTTTCCTCCGCAGCACTTCACACTGTTTGACAGGCCTTTCTTTGCTGTCTGACTCTCCCAGAAAAACGTAAGCTCCATGCTGGCAAGACTCCCTGTCTGCTTGGCCCACCCCTCTGCTTCTGGCACACCCACTCGAATAGGTGCTCAGTACAATGAATGATTGAGTGAGAGCCCTCCGAAGCCCAAAGTAGGAACTAGCTGGCCACATGGGGTGAGAAACAGCTCCTACAGGAGTAGCCGTTTTTCCTTCTAGCCATTCATCAGATAAAATCTTTGTTCATGCTACAGAAAGAACTACTGTAATAACCTGATTTTACACTGAACTTACCTCTTCCTGTCAGTGTCGGCCCATCCTTGGAGCCAGGAAGTCTCTGGTTACTGTTTTATTTGGTTTTCCCTCCCCTCCTCCCCTTCATTTACCTGCTGGTGATTTTCCAGGGAATTACAAATGACGGCAGCATTTGACAGATGGGAGAACTGGACTGGATAATTGTCAGGCTCTGCCCAACTCTGACAGTCTCCGTTCAGATTTAGGCGCAACTCCTTGTGCACCTCTCCTTCCTTCTGCGGCCTGGCTGCCCTCTGTCCTGATGTCTCCCTAAAGCAGCTGGGGCAGCTGAGGCCCTGGGGAGGTGTCTCTAAGGGTGGGAGGAAGGGAATGGGTGACTGATGGACATCAAGTGCCAGCTTCTCTTCTTGGTCCTGGGAACCTCTGAGATGGAGCCACATTGTGGTGACAGCTTCTATCTCTGGAAGCCATCCTTGTGGCCGCACAGGCCAAAACAGGAGGTCGCAGAGCTTAGCCCCCGGGCCTCTCCCTGCCCACATGGTGCCCCGTCTCTCCCACAACTCAGGCAGTTGGTGAACCGCTGCCACAATAGCCTCCTCCTTTCTCTGTCTGCAACCCCCCTCCACCCCCTTCCATAGCCCAATCTCCTCCTAGAGTCTTCACACCTACACCATTCTCTGCGTCACCAAAGTAATAATCCCAAGGGACAAATCTTGACCTGACTATTCCCAGTCTGGGATTCAACCTGGAAACCCCATGTTAGGAGGCAAAAGTTGGGCAAAAATATATATATAGCATAATATCCCGGATCTTACTCAAACTGAGTGTGAGGTTCATTGTGAACATTGTAACAGTCACAGTCCAGTCAAGAAAGCAAAACAAAACAAAAATCTTCTAAATATTTCAAATAGGAGGAATTTAAATGCAGAGAAGTGGTGACACGAGTGCTGGAGGTGCTGGGACTGCAGAGGTCAGAGAAGCAATGGGAGGTGAGCAGGAAGGAGGCAGTGGTACTGGGGTCCAGGGCCTGGGGCCACCTAGAAGGAGCTGGAGGCACAGCAGGGATGTCAGCTGAGCATGAGCCACAGGAGAGACACAGTTTCTGTTGGAGATGCCATGAGGATGGAGAGAGGGCAAAGAATACGCTACATTCTCCCTACTTCTTAGGCGCCATGATCCTTCCAAGAATCCTGGAAAATGCAATTCCCTGTAATACATAGCAGAGTTTGGAAAGGATAGAGAAAGGATCTGACAGCAAATAAGCAGATGACCAGCACAGAGCTGAAGGACATTTCTACAGCTGAATTTATTTGGTTTTTGTTTGTTTGTTTGCTTCTTTTACAGATAGGCTCAATTGGCCGATTCCGCATGAGACACCTGGAAACCTCCCACTTCTTAGGCAGCCATGCAAGGGAAGAACTTCTATACCCTGCACAAACCTACCTCTTTAAACTAGTCAACTCACACAATTGTCCCCTAAATACAGAATGAGTGTTTCTCAGTCAAACCTTTTCATTCTGTCCAGAATTACCTTCTTGCTTTCTCTCTCTACTTATTTAAATCCAACCCATCTTGGAAATCCCAGTTTAATTCCAACCTCTTCCATTTAGTGTTCCCTGCCCACCACCATTAAAATCTATTCCTTATAAAGTCAGGGGGGGGATTCAGATGCTTCCTTCCAAGTGAAAGGACTTCCGGAAATGCTTCTAACTTCTCTCCCTGTCTTTCTCTTTTCAAGAGAAGATGGTGAGACTTCTGAGGAGGATATACTGGGCACTCTTAGCCACCCCACCCTTTTCTTTCTTGGGGGTGAACTTGACTGCAGGAACCAGTTCTGCTCTGTTCCCCCATGCCGTAAGTCTTAACTGGTCTAACACCACCATGAAAGTAGGTGAATCAGTGGAATTTTGGAATTCACTTTGCAGGTTCATCTGGTTCCATGATGAGCTGTGATTTCTAACTGAGTTTTAACAGTAATCAAGGAATATTGTGGCCCCATCTGCCACTATGTGTTTTTCAGTTGTTGGGCAGGCGAGAGGACTGCTATTTATTGACCCCTGTAAGAAATTCTAGCATAAGACTTTTGTCTCAGATTTCTATTCATAATTCCTTGATATCTACTTTAATTCATATTTATGTATTTATTTACAGAACACACACCTCCAGCTCTAATTCTCGCATGCCATGCTAGAGACCCGGGTTCAATTCCAGGCAAAAAACAAAATAAAACCAAAAAAACGCCACACCTCTAGCTCTGGCATGGCTCTTCCCGGACTTTGGCTAACCAGTCTTCTGGTTTCACCCCCTCTGGTTTGAAATGCCAGCAAAGTAGACCCACATCTCCAGCTTCACTCCCGCCTGGCTGCCTAAAGCTCTCCCCTCCCTGCTCTTTACTGGGGCACCCAGCACTCTGGGGACAAGTCCTTGCCAGTGCACGGTGATCTGGCCACTTTTCGGCTCTTGGCAAGGTCCCATGGCCTGCTGGCTGGGAGACTGGGTTCTGGAGCCAGGCTGCCTGGGTTTGAATGGCTTCCCCACTTACCAGCTGTCTAACCTTGGGCAAGAGAGTTAAACTCCCTATATCATGGCATTATGTAATAATTGATGCTCATAAAGATGATATGACTCATCAAGCAGAATTTAAAATCTATTTGATGTGCTCTATTTAAGAAAGTAGAAAAATATATAACACGTTCTAGAAGTGTTCTTACCTTAAACAGTTTTCAAAATGCTAGTAACCAGGTGCACAGGTAGTTCAATGGTTAGAATGCCCAGCTTCCATGCGGGAGACCCAGGTTTGATTCCGGGACCATGCACCCCACCCCACCCACAAAAGGCTAGTAACCAACAGGCTAAGCTTTGATTAACCTGAGAAATCATTCAGAAAGGATATATCACTTTCTGAGACTACTATATAACTGAAGCCTCACCCTACTGAAACTTGGGGGAAGGCAACATGGCAGAGTGGAAGAGGTCTAGATTTGAAGGCAGACCTGAGTTTGAATCCTATCTCTGTCACCTATTAACTATGTAAACTTGCATGAGGTATTTTACTTTCCTGAGTACCTTCGTCCTTATGTGAAAATGGGGATAATAATCACTAACTCACAGAATTGTTGTAATTCCTAAATGAAATCAAGTGGCTGCACCAGCTCTGTAGACAGGAAGCTCTACCCTCAACATCCATGCCCCAACCCATTGGGGTTAAGGGTTACTGGATGGCAGTAGGCAGAACTCTTCTGCCCATGTCCTCATTTTGCATGATGCAATTACATAGCACTAGGGAGAGCCCTGGGGTAAAAAGTACATTTTCCCTTTGCCATTCCAAATCCTTAAAACATGTCCAACGCAGATGAGCAAAAAATATGGATAAAAATAAACAAATGGGGGGGGGACAAAGGTTAAAATAAAATGGGTAGATGGAAATACTAGTGGTCAATGAGAGGGAGGGGTAAGGGGTATGTATGTATAAGTTTTTTCTTTTTTGGGTGTAAGGAGTATGGTATGTATGAGTTTTTTATTTTTTATTTCTTTTCTGGAGTGATGCAAATGTTCTAAAAAATGATCATGGTGACGAATACACAACTCTGTGATGATATTGTGAGCCACAGATTGCACACCATGTATAGAATGTTTGTATGTTTGTATGTTAAGATTTATCAATGAAAATATTTTTTAAAAAAACCATTAGAGAGATTTCCAACTAAAAAAATAAAATGTGTCCGTTGGACCTGGGCACACCAACTAAGACCCGATTACATGAAAGTACGGGCCAAGAAGGTCTCCAGGCAGGAATGTATCTTGAGGGTAGGAGGAGATGAAGCACAGAGGTAAGATTCCGTCTTGTGAAGGTCTGAGGAACAAGGATGAGAGATTGGGACTGTGATGTGAGACGATGAGCTGGCGTCTATGAGGCTTCAATTCGTAAATCTGCCCTAACCCAGCCATCCTGGGGGCAGGCTTCTGCCTAGAGAAATGGTGGTGCGAATGAATCTAAAGACTGCAAGGAAGCCATGTGACACACGCAAAGCGCACACAAAGCGGTACTCAGAAATATTTATAGCTTTAAAAGATGTAAAAGAAAAGTTGAAATATACAAAGTATCTAATTCAAGAAGAAATAACAATGTGGTAAAGATAAAAGCAGAAATAAATTTGGAAGAAGAAAAAGATTATAGAACTAACAAAAATATCAAAGTGCTGGTCATGGGAAAAACATCCTTTTTCTATACCTGTTAAATGTGTATGCAATGCATACTCAAAAATTAAATTATATTTAGATAGAGAGATAGATGAGATAACCATGATAGATAAGATAGATAGATGATATAGAGAAAGAGCTAGCTACCTAGATGACAGATTAGTTTGAGGTACGTAGCAATAGCTATAGGTAGGTAGAGATAGGTAGACGGACATGTATACTACTTATAGAGCTGGGACCCCAGCCTGTCTTAGTTCCCTTGAAGGAATCAATAACTTTTTTTTTTTTTTTTACATGGGCAGGCACCAGGAATCGAACCCGGGTCCTCGGGCACAGCAGGCAAGCGTTCTTATCTGCTGAGCCACCGTGGCCCACCCAGGAATCAATAACTGAAACAACAGTCCTTCTTGTCATGAGCGCCACATTTCAGCAGCCTGTGCTTGCTGGTGGAGACCCATTTTGTCAGGGAGAATGGCTCTCCTGGGGTCCCATCTCATGGGATGGCCAGCCCTGCATCCCTCCACTTCTTTCCATCTCTCACACTCCACACCCAATCCATCAGTTCATCTTTTCTTCTCTACCTTAAGAAAATACCAGATCTACAGCAGAGAATGGTATATTGAAGTCTCCCACTATTACTATTGATATGTCTATAGCTCCCTTCAGTTTTTCCAATGTGCCTCATGTACTTTGGAGCTCCTTGATTGGGAACATACACATTTATGATTGTTATATCTTCCTGGTGAATTGACCCTTTTATTAATATGTAGTGTCCTTCTTTGTCTCTTATGACATCTTTACATTTAAAGTCTATTTTGTAGAACAACCACACAGAAGCTCAACAAGGAAATAGAAAACCTATACAACAAGATAAATGAATTAGATCCAATAGACTAATAGATCATCACCTCCCAAAACACCAGGATACACATTCTTCTCTAGTGCACATGGAACTTTCTCCAGGACAGATACTGGGACATAAACTGAGTCTCTATAAACTTAATAAGATTGAAATTATCCAAAGCGCTTTCTCTGATCACAAAGGAATAAAGTTGGCAATTAATAATTACCAAAGAACCAGAGCTTGCACAAATATATGGAGATTAAACAACACACTCTTAAATAATCAGAGGGTGAAGGAAGAAACTGCTAGAGAAATCAGTAAATATCTGGAGATGAACGATAATGAGAATACAACATATCAAACTTATGGGATGCAGCAAAGGCAGTGCAGAGAGGGAAATTTATTGCCCTAAATGCCTACATTAAAAAACAAGAACAAGCAAAACTTGAGGATTTAACTATTCACCTGGAGAATTTAAAGAAAGAACAGCAAACTAACCCCAAAGCAAATAAAAGAAGAGAAATAATAAAGACTAAAGCAGGAAAAAAAAAAAAAAAAGAACATACTAGAATCCTGCCACTTCTCAGCACCTCCACTGCAGCCTGCTAAGCCAAACCTCTTCACCTCTCACCTATATTATCACAATAGTCCCCTGACCAATCTTCCCACCTCCATCCGGCCCTCCTGCAGTTTATTCTCAGTAGACCAGCCACAGTCATCTTTTTAGAATATGCTGGATCATGCAAGTCCCGTGCTCGAAATTCTCCAGTGATTTGCATTCAAATGGGAAGTCGTTAGAAGGTCTGCAGGATTTTGATATTGTACCTCCATCTCCCTGCCCCCTCCCCACACATCCATACCAATTTCATCTCCTGCTGTCCTCCTCCATGCTCTCTAAGCTCTGGACACTGGTCCCTTTGTGGATCCCACCACAGCGTCTTTGTCCTTCTAACTCCTCCTGCCTGGGCATGTTTCCCCTCCACGGTGGATGGCCTGCTCCCTCACATCCTCCAGGTCTGGTTAAGTGCCAGCTCCACAGTGAGGCTTTTCTGACAACTTATTTAAAATAGTGACCTCAACCCCACCCACGCCCACCCACTCTCAGCCACTGAGCAAGCACAGTAAATGGTACGACTTTAAAATGGAGCCATTCTTCCCCTTGGTACTTAGAAACACTTACTGTATTTGCCCATTTATTTTCAATCTCCTTCCACTAGAATGCAATCTCTCGGTAGAGGCCAAGTCTGTCCTATTCGCTGTGTCCCTAGTAGCTAGACCCATTTCTAGCTCGATCTCAGAGGTGCTTAGTAATTGTATGAGAGTGAGTGAATGGACGGACAGACGGATGGATGGATGGATGGATCTGTGGTGCTGAAAGTGCACAGCCTTTGAGTCACTCACCTCCACACAGCAGCACGGGAGCTGTGTCTCAGTGTTCGTACTCCTAGCAAGTGGCAAACATGACCAGGATGGCTGTCCAGGGTGAGGAGGCATTGCTGGGAACCCTACGACATAGTGGGTTGGAGTCGCAGCTTGCCTGAAACAAAAATATGTGCTCCACGAATGATAAACAAAGCCCTGAATTTCCTGCTAATCTGGGCAGATGGGGATCCAGAGTTTTTATGTAGGTTACCAATGAAATGGTAATAGTATTTTTGCCTCAAGCTGGGAATATTCTTCATATATCTTGTTAGTGTCTAGCATATAGCACTTAGTAAATATTAGTTCCTTCCCCCTTTTCAGTCCACACACACAACTCTTGTTAAGTGAATGAATAGCATCACAACATATCTTTCCCGTGGTAGTAGATTCAAGGGAAAGCTTCTTGCCATCTCTTGTCCAATACGGTAACAGGACAAATAGGAATCCAGTAGAGCCTTATGGCCAGTAGATGTGGGGTCAGTGATGAGCTGTCTCCCCAACCAGATTCCCAGCAGCATGTAGAGAGGAGCCCTAAGACCTGGCTTTGGGCTCTGTAGGTAACAGGAGACTCAACCAATAGTGAAAATCCAGCTTTTTCCCTAGATTTGAAGTTGAGATGGTTTTCTCTCTGAAATCTGTCCTTGGCCCTCCTGCTCAGGGAAGGCCCTCCCAGCAGGACAAGGGTTCTGGCCACACAGCGATCATCTTGACATAAGCCTCCGAGTCTGGCCGGTGTCGGAGTCAGGCAAGCAGCGTGCATTCCCGTGGTCCCTCCTCCCGTGGTCACAGCCGGGTCTGCCCCTCCCCGCGCCACTCTTGAGGGACGTTTCAAATTCAACAGGAATGACAGAACAAAACAGACCTTAAGGGAAAGTTCTCGTTAACAATAGAAACAAGAAGGGGACTGGAAGAGCTTTAATCGGCTTTCAAGTCCACAAAGTAAAACTCAATTTAACCATTTGGTTTCGTTTTCCATCTCGTTCCCCTGCATAATTGAACTCTGCACGCGGGAATGAAAGCCAGACCCCTCGCTCGCTGGCCCAGCCGCAGCCACCGACGCCCACGACAGGCGGGGGAGCACCCCACCCCACCCCACCCCCCACCCACGTCAAAGCCCTTGTTGTCTTCACAAGGGAAAGTCATGCAAACTGGAAGAAAATCTATCACTCACGAGGCCTGGAGCGAGCAGCTCTTCAGAAACAATCATCACATCCAACCTGCGGATGCACAGGCCAGTTTTTTTACCTTCCTACTTTTTGGCAAGGGAGCCTTTCAGAAAAGCGACTTACTGTTGCCTAACAGGATTAAAATCTTAACTGAAGCATTTTCATCTAATCCTCCCACTACTTTCTAATCCCCTGTGAGTCAGCAGGGAAGGAAAAGTTTCTATTTTGACTCAAAAACCGCATTCTTAGAAGTCCCCACACCCCCGCCCCCCCCCTCAGAGCCCCCTCTACTGAACAAGACACCCCCACGCCGACCCTCCAGTTGGAGCCCAAACTCCAGTCGGGGTTTTGGGAATGTTCTCAAAGGCAGCACTTGCCATCTAAGATGGGCTCAGCTCTTTATTTACTCTCTGACCTTGCCTTGGGCCTTTTTCTTTTTCTTTTTCTTTTTTTTTTTTAACTTATGCATAAAAGAGACGTTCCTTTTGTGGTAAGGGATCCGGAGATCTTTCAGGGCAAAGAGACCTTGGGAGAAATTCCCCATGTCCTGACTCAATGCTTTCCTTCTATAATAGAGGTTTTATTTTGAAAGTCTTAACCAGAAAGCCACCTCTTCTAACTTCCCCTATTATGGAAAATGTAGTAAAAAATAATACTGAAGTAGGAATTAAAATAGCTGGGATTTTCGCCCAGTTCTCCTACCTACTAGCTGAGTCACTGAAACTTTCTGAACCTGTTTTCTCATCCCTAAGAGGGGCTACCCCCCCACCCCTCCAGGAATCTTCACAGATGGTGAATACAATCATGTGAGACCTTGGATTTGGAGGCACGTTGTATTGATAAGTGACAATTCACTATAAATGCAAGATTTTAATATTTTCCATTTGGAATTTCTCCCCTGTTTATAGTATATAGGGTCCCCTCCACTCACTGCAAACTCAGAATGTTACTATAGTATTATCTTCTGCAGAGTCTCTTATCACTGGCCCTCCGGACAACCCTGCCAGCCTACAAAAAAATAGTATTAATGTTATTTAATCCTGGATTATCAGGGGTTTTCTGTTTGGCAGGTGCTGCTGCTATGTTGGCAAAAGATTAGACTAGTAGACAAGGTAAATGTTTTGCAGAAATCTTTCTCTAGCAGAGCAGGGATCTGCCCAGTTAATACACTGGAGAGGGCTACACGGATATACCATATGATGGGATTCCCCCCCCAAACACTGCCATTGCAAAGTAAAGGAGCCAAACTAACACCTATTAATTGAGAAGTGCTTTGGAGTTCCACTTAAACGATGGGAGAGAAAAGGAATCTGCTTTCAATTTCAGGAGTCTCATTGCAGCCCAAATCTCCAGCGTCTCTGAGAGACTCCACAGTCTTCTGTCCCCTGGTGCTCCCCAGGGCTTTACCGTAGCCCCGCTACCCCCGCTGAAAAACACGCGGACCTAGGTCCATCTTTGCAGCTGGGTTTCGCTCAAGCACTTGCATGCTAAGCCAGGCAAAAACCCTGCGTCCCTGCAGGCCACCAGGCCGGGTGTCACCAGGCCAGTGGCAGGTCCCGGGTGTCTCCCTCCACCCCCTCCCCCCCACCTCTGAAATATTGGCCGGTTCAGAGAATGTTCTGGCTGCCTAACTGATAAATTTATCAGAATGAATGAAAGATCCAGAATGTTCCAGCTACATTCATCCTTCTTCTCCTCTTCGTCCATCAGAGAGCCTCCCCCCCCACTACCTCCACACAAGTGAAGAGAAGGGCTTGCAAATTCTATAAAGGAGTCAAAGAAATCTGCCATCTCTCTAGCAGAAGTCTTTCCCCTTCTCCTTTCCTTCTGAACCAAGACAATGGAACAGCGTCCCTTAATCACCTTTATTAAAATATCTCTGTATAGTTTTATTCCAAGAATGACCCTTATAAAAGATAGATGTGTAGAGAAAACTCTTCATTAATTCAGACGCTCCGGGAAAAAAGAACATATTTTAAAAGTAGCAGCAATTCCGAGCTTTCTGGAACACAGACCAGGTTAGTAAAATGCTGCCCTGTGGAGGCCTGAAGGAAACCTGCTTCCAGGCCTAGGTGAGCAGAAAGCGTATTTACCATTTCAATGGTTTATCTGAATCAGGTCCTCCTCTCCCACGGGCAGCCAGCTCGGGAGCAAATGCGATCAAATACGCCAACATAAGCTTCAGGCCAGCTCTCAGCCTGGTGCATCACCAAATCTGACTCTGTGAGGTTTAATTAATGAGATCTCCTTGGGACAGAGCCTGGGAGCACTGGGGAGCCTCAGACTGAGCCTGATGTTTCGTGTCAGACTTTCGCGCCCCACAGGAATCTTTTATCCGTGTGTCCTAAGGCGTGTTCTACTTTGCAGAATACATGAAATTACTAATCCTTACATCTCCTAATGGCATAAAATTTAAAACCCACAGATTATTAAGACCAGATCCTTGCTTATTGTTTCATTATTTCTGAAATCATGGTCCACAGTGAAGGTTTCCAAATATCTTTATATTAATATACTGCCGCGGAGAAAAAAAAGAAAACCTGAAATTGTCCTCCAATTACAGCATGTGGCACAAGAAAAGTCATTCCCTACAGCGCTGGCCCTGTAACAGCTACGCACCGAGGCCTGGCTTTGAAGGCCAAACTCACACGCCATTTCTATTCCTCTCTGGCCATCATTTTCTTTACTTGATTGCCCAAATCCTACAAACAGTTGTAGGCCACAGACTTTCTTCAGAACTGCTTTTATGGTGGATTTACCTGAGCCTAATTTTACCACAGTGTTCTGTTCCCTGGTGAAAAAGATCCCAATTCTCGAGGAAGCCTCTGAGAGACCTCTCTAGTTCAATCTTTACGTGTGTTTAAAGAAGGGGAAGGGGAGGCCAGGTTTGTACTGCCAAAAATATGTTAATGAGGGGTGTGCCAGTTTGAAAGTATTATGTACCCCAGAAAAGCCATGTTTTAACCTTGATTCAATCTTGTGAGGGCAATCATTTCTTTCAATCCTGATTCAATAATGTAAGTAAGAATCTTTTGATTCTGATATCTCCATGGAGATGTGACATGCCCAATTGTGGGTGTTAACTTTTGATTAGATGGAGACATGACTGCACCCATTCCAGGTAGGTCTTGATTAGCTTACTGGAATCTTTTAAAAGAGGAAATATTTTGGAGAACCCTGAGAAATGACAGAAGCCTCAGAGCCGACAGAGAGAGCAGATGTAGATGCTTGGAGAACAGTTCCTCCAGAGAACAGAGATGTTTGGAGATGCTTGGAGCTCAGCAGATGTTGCCATGAGATGTTAAGCAAACTAGAACCTGGATAGAGCCAAGGGGACACCAAAGGATGAAAGCCAGTCCCAGAGAAGCAAAGTGAGGAACCCCCACAGGAACAGAGGCTGAAAGCAACGGAACCCAGAAACAAGGGACCAGCAGATGCCAGCCATGTGACTTCCCAGCTGACAGAGGGGTTCCTGACCCATTGGCCTTTCCTGAGTGAAGGTAACCTCTTGTAGGTGTCTTAATTCACTTCCTCAGAACTAAAAACTTGTAACTTATTAAATTCCTCTTTATAAAAGTGGTTCCAGTTCTGGTATATCATATTCCAGCCGCTTACAAACAAACACAAGGGGGTAAAAGCAGTTCACAGAAAATGGAGGAAATTTCACCTAAAGGGGAACGTCATTTTTCCAGAACATTTTTAAACTCAGAATCCCCTCTCCACAGAGGGGCAAACCTGAAGTCGCTCAGATCAGAGAAGCATCTTTTGGTCATTCTATAGGATTCTCAATCGTCCAAAGTTTCCAACTTTATGTCTCGATCTGTTTTCTAATTACTGTCACATCTAATTACCAGCACTTCAAAAGCACTGCTGTTGCTTTGCTGTTGTTAAGACTTTTATTAGGGTTTGGGGAAAACCTAAGGTGAAGGAGAAAAAAGGAGGGAAGCTCTATCAAACTAAAAATTAAATATATGGAACAAATTCAACTTCAAATTTTCTACTGTCTGATATTCTATAAAAATTCATTTATAAAATTTCCAGCCAATCCCAGGTGATAAGGTTATACCATTTTATAGGCTTAACTCTCTCTTAGGCTGAATATTTAAAGTCCTATGACACCACGCCACAAAGTTTTTTCCCTCCTTAGAATCTGGATCCCTTGTTCCATCAAGCCAATGAGACCTACCAGGTGGAGAGCTGCCATGGCTCAGGTGAGACCGGCTCAGGTGCTGGCCTGTGTCAGGGGAAAGAAACACTAGATGCCACCAGCACGGGCTTTCAAAGCTCACTGGCAGCAGTGAAAGCAAGCACAGCGCCCAAACCATCGCCCTCACTTCTCACCTTCCTTACATAGGAATTAAACACAAAAAATCAAGTTTTGAAGAGATTAAAGAGGATGGTAGGAGGCTTAATTGCTAAATATGACTGCCTTTTGCAAAGTGTGATACTGTACACATACCCAAAACATTACTTCATCTAGGAGAAATGGAGGGATTTATGAATTGCCTCATCAGAGCTGAAAATATGGATTCATAAAAATGCGCTACAAAGAGTCCATTTGTACCTTGTGTAGAGAGTCTATAATTCATTTGGATTCTAAATTTGCTAGGTCAAAAAAAAATCTCTCTTAATAACGAAAATGTAACATATGGAGATGCTTTACATGGGGAAAAAATTAATTCTTCAAGCATCAAAGGGAAATCTATAATTGTAGAAATGTGGCCAAGTTCATCAACTTGGAAAATTAATTTCGTCGTTTTCGTCGCAAGATTGTATTGATTTCATCTGCTGTCCTTCCCGAGCACCAATTAGAAAAATTAAAAGATTTGGCAAGTAAGGAAGCCATTTATCCTTTTACCGGTCAAGGAATGGGGGACTCTTTCAAGTTACTTGAGAAAGGTGATTTCAACATGCTGAAAACTAAAGTTTCTTCTTATTTGTTTGTTTTTTAATTAAGAAGTCAACGCAAAAGCAAAGTGCCTTTGGTTTAACCTCTCTGGGAGTCGCCTACAGACATGAGTAAATCTACGAGCGCTAAGCTATCCCTAATAACACAAATTCTTGGGGGAGCCCTCGCGGTTTGTTGGCGCGTGGCCCCCAGGAGAGAGGAGAGTCTGCGGAAATGAAGATCGATCCCACCCCACGTGTCTGCAGCCCGGAGGAGCCGGTCTGCAGAAAGGGATGCCGTCATTCCCTGCTTCTGCAGCCACCCCACATGTTACCAGGACACACTGCTCTAGAAAGGAAAAGGGGCGCCAGGCGTGGGGCGCGTGGTGAAATCCGCGTGGCGCACCCGGCCATGACCGGCTCTCCGAGCAGCCCAGTATTTGCCTAGTTGATCACATTTTCGAGGGATCCTCTCCTGCCCGGGCGCCCACTTCCAGCTACTGCGGACGGGGCGACTCCATCCAGAGCTAATTGAACCCAGAGCGAGGCGGGGAAGTCACAAAAGGTCGCCGAGGCCTCGGGAAACCGACGCTGGCGGCTGCGCGCGCGGTTGTCCGGGGGCCATGCGCTCCCGCAGGGGAGGTACCGGCTTGTGCCACCGAGACGTGGAAACATTTCTATTTCCAGCCTGTCTGTTCAGAGGCTGAGGTTGCCACATCAGTGACGGCGGGCCGGGAAGCTTTTTCTAAAATAGCCTACCCCCTTGCACTCAAAATGAAGCTGAACCCGTTAATTCAAAACACAGTCCAGTGCTTCCTCGCCGTCGTTCCTTTCCGAACAGACGCTGCAGCAGCAGTGCAAAGCCTTACATTTGGGAGCCCGGGTGGCTATGGAACACTGAGCCCATTTTAGGAGTTTGTCTAAACAGCTCCGAGCAGCGGCTCCGGTTTCAGGAAGGGCCCCACGCAAACAGACAATCCGCCTGATTCCTTTAAACACAGCAATTTGGGCTCATCTGTTGCTCTCTGCTCCTTTTTAAAAAATCATTTGGACTGGAAAATTAAATTAGAGGGATAGATAGTCCAAAAATAAAAAGATCATCAGCCGAACTTTATAATCCTTATGTAAGCACACATATCTTTCAATCTTTCTGGGCAGGTGTGATTCAATAGTGAAAGCATCTTTGCATACCTTTTCTAACGACCACCTTTGCCCTGGGTTTTTTGTTTTTAAACTTCCAAGCTCACCAGGGCCATAAAGGGTGGACTCCATCCCTAGCCCCCACCCTCTCCTCCCTTCCATCCCTAGCCTTCTCCACCCCTGAAACACAACCTATCAAAGCTTTTTAAAGAAAAACAGTGTTTTGGGGGGGAAAGAGTGAAGAGTGGTAATTATATTCCTAATCATATGTAATTTAAGAGAAAATGAGTAGATACTTGAAGCAGTTTAGCTCTTGAGTCAATGTAATTCAGCAGTCTGGGACCACAGGCACCCACTGGCACCTAAGTGAGGAGCCTGAGCCACCCTCAGCTCGGCAGCCAAACGGTTAATTACAGGGGAGGGCCCTGCTTCCCAGCCTCTGCAGCCCTGATGCAGGAAAACTGTCATTAGCCAACAAGCAGCTCTTTGCAGGCACCTAGAGCTCTCCAATGCTATACTGTTCTCCCAGGTTCTCTGCCCACTGTCCTAGAACAGAAAACATCAGGAATCACAGAGGATGCACGAGAACAATAAAGCTTTATGCAGTACTTGCTTTATGCCAAGCAGGTCCTAAACACTTTAGATAGGTAACTCATTTAATCTACAAAAATTAATTCAGTTAATGGGCCAATGAATAATTTCCTGAGTCCCTGCTCCCATGGGCAACGCCATGCAATGTACTCAATTTGTGTTTGCTGATTTTTTTTTATAAACTTTTTTATTAATTAAAAAACTTAACAAAAGAACATTAAAATATCATTCCATTCTACATATACAATCAGTAATTCTTAATATTATCACATAGTTGCATATTCATCATTTCTTAGAACATTTGCATCGATTTAGAAAAAGAAATAAAAAGACATCAGAAAAAGGAATAAAACGATAATAGAGAA
>PVIY010021807.1:0-41860 GCA_004026745.1 Myrmecophaga tridactyla
ACTGGAAGTTTCCTTTGCCCCCAAACTTTTTGAGTTAATCCCAGAATTTCTAACAGTGTGTTTACAAAAATGTTCTCTAAGCATTCTCGTAAGGGAAAAAAGACCAAAGGGCAGGGGCGGGGGATCGGATTGGGGAGAGGGGTGTGCACATAGGGAGACGTTCCACAGAAAATAAATTTTGGAAATGCTCTCTCAGGGATTTGCAAAACGAACACTGAGAAATCCAGTCTGCCTTTGGATGATCAACATTTCCCAACACCCTCTCTTTTTTTGTACGATCACCACATAATGCCCTACAGAACATACTTTGGAAAATGTTACTAGAATAATGTTACTTTCCAAATATACTTTTAAGATTATATCGTATATTCAACAGTCCTTCAACATAAGTTGGCAGCTAAGCTTACAGTGACCAAGATCTGAGGGTTTTTCCCTTTATTGTCCAGAAGCCAACAACCTTATTTGAAAGTATGAGCATTAACAAATGTCCTCTGATAACATTTGGGAAAGCACAGACTGACCACTAAGTCCACAGCACAGTGGAAGGCTCTGGAAGTATAACATCTAGAAGCTGCATCCTTGCCCTCAGAAGCATGTATGGTCACACTTTACAAAGGATGATTTAAATCTACACTTGACAAAGTAGTCACTGTGTTAAAAGCATGTTAGAGTGATTCTATTTGTTTGTTTGTTTTTTACCATGATTGCTAACAATTCTAAGTATTGCTTACACAAAGAGGCAAAGAGGCTATAAAATTCACTTTCATCAAATGCTAAACTCTTTCATGCTCTTAAGAATTTCCATGAATTTGAGAAATAGAATCTTTTGAAATATCTTCCTTTGGAAGACTGGGGCTAGGATATTCCTTTCTATACATCGCTGTCATCACTAATGACATTCTTTAACAATATAAAGTTGTAATATATTTATACTGCATTATGGTCCAGTGAAAGCTCTAAAAAATTATAATTTCTTGGTCATTTCATGACTACGTATGCCAGAAAAATATATAAGGAAGATAGAAGTATAAGAAAAAAGGACTAAAACCCATTGTCTTAGCTCTGACAAATGTCATCAAAACAGAAATTTTGGAGAAAATCAAAATAAGGAGGAAAATAAACAATAATAACATCCCTCCTCTGTTTTCCCCTTCATAGTATGAGTCTGTGTACAAAGTTAGTTTTCAGGCAAGGACGAGCGCATTCAGTTTTAGTGGATAGGATGCTCTCCACTCTGAAAAGCAACGTAACCTGACTGGATCTGACCCCCCACCCCAGCTCCCACCCCCTAAATTCACACCATACCTCAGGAAAGCAGATACCCCAGGACTGCTTTCTGCCACTGATGAAGACAAGAGCATTTACAAGTTGGACAATTATAGCAATATTATCATAAAATATTTTTAAAATGGTTTTCCTCTAAAGAGCTCCCATTATCCACATACATGCTTTTACTATTCCTAGAACGGAGTTTGAGGGGCTTCATGCTAGTCCCCCTTTAAAACAACAGCCATATAATAATAGCACAGCCTACCACTATTTATCGAATGCCTTAACTATGGCAGGCCAGGCTAAGGTCTTTGCGTGGTGAAGAAGTAGAGAGCACTATATTTCCCATGCTCAGAGAAGGAAAGTGAGCCTTGGGGAAGTGAAGGAAATAGGCTGAGACCCCACATCCATAAAAGGCAGGCTTGGTCTCAACTGCAGGTCAGAATAGCCTAGAAACAGGGGGACCTGGGGAACCTAAGTGGCAAAGAAGCAGGATCCACAACTCTGCTTTTCTGCCTCCCAAATCAGGGCCCAGAAAAGCCATTATAGCTTCAGTGTCCCAATAACATGGGGGAGGAAGTCACTGTAAGAGAAGAAAATGTACCAGGTCAGAAATACTCCACCCAGAAAAAGGAAATTGGGTTGCTCTGAGCCTCAGGGGAAAGAATAGAGGAGTTTGTGCTCAAACCTGCTGGCAGAAGAGAGCAGGCCATACAGGTCTCATAAAAGGAGGGCCACAGCTTTCCCCCAACCCCTGTAACAGTGTTGGGAGCACAAAAGTTGATTCTGAAAATTAGACTTTCTTTCAGACAAACTCAAATCCAGTAAAACAGGGGTACTTTCAACAGCAACCGTTACCAGATCCTGCTCCCCTGGATGTTCTTACACTCATATTTTATTCAGATGTTTCCTGGCTAACCTTTCCCTCCCTTTACTTCACTTACGTCGCAGTCCAGACACTGGAGTCACAAATTAAATGCCAACGGAGGTGAGGCCAGTGATACTAATGGGTAATTCAGCTGGGGGCACAGGCGTAGGGGGTTGGGGGGGCTGAGGTGAACTGGGGAGCACACATTCCATCCCAAGGGGGTGGCCGGCCTCTCCCACAGCTCCAACCCCAGGCTGCCAGGTGGGAACAAGACAGTGCCACAGAGCGTCACAATATTCAAGAGAAGTTAGAAATCTATATTACTGCGTGAAATGTCATGATTTTTTAATTCTGTCAACTTTTTTTTAATTTTCTTAAGAAAAAATAATAATAAAACCAAAAAGAAAGACCCCTCAGGAGCCTAGAAAACTTAATCTGTGGGCTAGATTCACCCTGTGTGTCTCTAGCTTGTCAAACTTCTGCTAAACTTAACAAAGGAGGGTTGGAAAAGTAAGAGTAAATTGAGATCATTCCACTTAAAAGAGCAGCTGAGACAGCTAGTTAATAGTTCTGCTTTCTGAAGAAAAGGTTTACTCTGATTTATAGCAAGACAAAGATGAAATGTGCAATTCTGGGTCTTCTCTATTGACATTTTGGCATTGTAAATGTCTAAAAGGTTGAAAGAAAAGAGTTCAGTTGAGTTCTTCCAATGAACCAGCTGATACTGGTAGGAGTTTGCATGCAGACTTCGAGGTAACCTTGTGAAAGAAGATGAGCGTTATTCACCGAAATGGCACCTTAATGCTGTTTTCAAAAATCTGATTTTTAATTAGGTTGATTGTAAATGTTTGGAACCGGATAGAGGGGATGGCATAGCTCATTATTAGGAGTGTAATTGACAGCGCTGCATTGTGTATGTGAATGAGGCTGAAAGGGGAAGTTGAGGGTTTGTGCATGTCCCTAGCAGGAAAGCTAGAGGCTGAAACATGAGACTCTAAGATGGTGAACCTGTTGTGGACAATGTCTGTGGTCAGTCAACAGTACAAATACAAGAAGGTTCTTTCATGAACTAGAGAAAATGTATGTCACTATTACAAGGTGTTAATAACAGCATGGAATACGAGAAAAAATACACCTAATGCAAACTATGGTCTACAGCTAAGAGTAATATTTTAATATTCTTTCATCAGTTGTAACAAAGGTACCATACAAGGCTAAGTGTCAATAAAGGGGGAGTAATTGAGGTACAGCATTTTTCTTTTTGAAATAATGAAAATGTTCTAAAACTGTTTGTGGTGACGAATGCACAACTCTGTGATTATATTGAGAGTCACTGGTTGTATACATGGACGATTACGTCATGTGTGAATATAATAAAACTGCTTTAAAAATATATAAGACAACTTTTTGTCACTGTTAGCCAAGTTCCAGGCTCTATGCTGAGCTCTCAGGAAAAAAAAAAAAAGGATTATCCTATCTTTGTCCTCATGGGTTGATAACCTAGTAGGAAAGACTGACAAATAAGTAATCACAATAAAGCTTGTTCCAGTCTGTACATCTTAAGTGCTATAGGAGCACCTAAATCAATCTAGGATGAGTCAGGGAGGGCTGCCTGGAGGAGACATTAAAGATGAGACCAAAGGGATAATAGAGGTTGAAGAGGGGGAGGATCATTTGAGATAGAAAAGATCTCAAATATGGGTAAAGAAGAGACAGCTGCTAGTCAATCTGCCTCCAGAGGTGAAACAACCGGGGCAGTGGGGGATGGGCAGTGGAGAGAGGAGCCGGATAAACCAAACCATATTATGAATTGCGGATTTTATCCTGATGGCAGTAGGAAGTGATGTGATGAGATATGCCCTTAGGAAGGTACACTCATCAAGGATGCACTGGGGGCCCAAAATATTACTATGTGCAAAGTCACAACCTTCCCTCCTTTTTCTAAGGAGGATGAATTCTTGCTTGCAGGGTCAGCTGCCAGGCTCCACTTTGTTGTGCAAGACTTAAGCAACAGCCTTAGTCAGTGGTTCTCAATGGGGGCAGTCTTGCTTCCCAGAGGACATCTGGCAATGTCTGGTTTATTGTCACAACCTGGGGGAGATGGGGTGAGTATAACTGGCATCTAGTGGGAAGAATCCAGGGAAGTCCCCACAACAAAGAATTATCTATCCCAAAATATTAATTGTTCCAATTTTGAGAAACTCTAGCATAAGCTTAAAAAATAGTCATAATAATAATAAATGAGACAAGCCAAGTCAATCTCTACAAAAGAAAGGGGCAGTGGAGGGGAGGGGCGATATTCCAAATAGCTTCTCGGCCTTAGTGTCAAAAGAAGTTTGCAACCGTTGAAACTGTAATCCAGTAGCCTTGATTCTTGAAGAGGAGTGTATAACTATTAGCTTTTATGGTGTGACCTTGTGATTGTGAACACCTTGTGACTGACACTCCCTTTATCTGGTGTATGGACAGACGAGTAAGAAAATAAAGACAAAAAAAATAAGAATAATGGGGGGAAGAGGGGGTATGGGATGTTTTGGGTGTTCTTTTTTACTTTTACTTTAATTTTTATTCTTTTGTTTGTTTGTTTATGGGGTAATGAAAATGTTCAAAAACGGATTCTGATGATAAATGCACAACTATATGATGATACTGTGAACCACTACTGATTGTATACTTTGGAAGATTATATGGTATGTGAATACATCTCAATAACATTGCATTAAAATAAAAAAAGTTTTCAGGGATTTGGAGGAGGTGAAAAGAATAGCTGAGAGTTAAAGAAGGAACATTACAGGAAATGAAAGAATGAATGATTGGAAACTTGGCTGCAAACCCATGCTGGTGTCCACTCACTGTAGGAAGCCAGTAAATATTTGTCAGATAAATGAACTAATGAATGCACAAAGAGAAGGATGAATGAATTGCAACATCTTTAATGGTTATCAAGAGTCACAGGAATTGGGATTTGAAACCACCTTTGTTACTGTGACTTAGATATTACCGTAGAGCACTTATGTCAACATCTTAGTTGTTTGCTCCACAAAACCTTTGCCCAGAAAAGACAAGGCAATAAACCAATAAATAAATTCACTATTTGCTTCAGGAAAATCCCAATGATCGATTTCTTGAAAGCAATACTCTGCTCACCTAGGCAAACTGTTTGCTTATGAACCACCATTTATTTATAAAGATCTCTTCAAGACCCTCATTTTATTGGGTCCACAGATCCTAAATTGTTATACCTACTGTGGCCAATTCCAGTTAGCCCTGCCTGAAAGGCTCATCTTAAACCACCTGAGTCAAACCTCAAAGCCCTATAAATACTCCACTTCTGATTTCCCCTTCTGAGGTACTGGTATGGCTCTTTTAAGGTGGTATGCCTCACTCACTGCAACAAGTTGTACATATTTAGCTGGTATATTTTGGGGAGTTCAGCAGAATGGAATTGACTTTTTAATTACTTCAGTTGTTGGATTATGTATCTTTACATGTGACAGGACTGGGTCACATGAGATCCTAGAATTTTTTTCAGTTTTATTGTAATTCCTGTCTCGGATTCTGAATCAAAATTAAAGTAGCCAGCTGCATAACAACATAAAACATCACCACAGAATTTCGTTTGCTTAGCAAATATTCATAGGGTACCTATTGTGTCCCAGGCACCGTTCTAGATGTTGGGAATATACGGGAATAACATAACTCTCAGTCTAGTTCAAAGAGAAGGGAGGGGGAGAGAAAGATTATTAATAAACAGTAAACATAGTAAATCAGTAAATTGTATAGAATGTTAGAAAGTGACATAGACCAGGGCAAGGGGAATCCCAGGAGTTACGATCCTGAGGTTGAGGGATTGTCATTTTAAACAGGGTAGCCAAGATAGGAGTCACTGAGAAGGTAACGTGTGTCCACCTGAAGGAGGTAAGGAGTTTGCAATGCAGAGATCCGGGTGAAGGATCTACATGGAGGGAGGAGCCGGTACAAAGCACAAGGGGAGGTACACGCCTGGCATGGTGGAAGAACAACCAGGAGACTGCTGGGGTTGGAGTAGAGTACACAAGGGAGCAAGGCCAGGAGCTTTGGTCAGAGAGGTAATGGGGCCAGGGTGGCATGGAGGGGGATCCTGCACATCAATGTGAGGACTCTGGAGAGGTGAGAACAGAGGAGAGACAGGACTGGACTTACCCTGCAAGAGGTTAACTGTAGGGAGGGAGGAGTGGAAGGAGGGAGACCAGTTAGGAAATGAGGGCAACAATCAGACAAGAGGTGACAGTGTCTGAAGCTCAAGGGGTAACGGTAAGTATGATGAAGTATGGGCTAATTCCAGGAAGAGCCAAGAGTTTGTCCTGACAGGTTGCTTGAGGGATATACTAGGAAAAGCAGCTAAGAAGGCATTTGAACACGACTAGTGGACTGCTGGACTCAGACACAAGACGTCATTGTTCTTAAAATATAACCAGAAGTCAAAGAGAGAAAGGGAAGATGATCTAAAGCTGGTATGTGATTTTGGAAAGAATGCACAATTCAGGACTGGATGTTTTGGTATAGAAAGGCATGATTTGAGTTCGATGAATAAGAGCGCTTTTCAAAACCACTTTATGAAGTACCAAGCTATTCGTTAATTTTTACTATAACCTCTATGGGCACCCAGTGTCTTAAGAAAGTAGGATCCCTTTTTGCACAGAAAGAGAAGGTCCATGTCACACCTGTTACCACAGGAGGTAGGGTAGGCACCCTCAGAGAGGGTCTGTTCTCCAGGCTGAAGTCTCCGAAGAAAGAATCTCGATGGACACAGCTAAGCTCAGTTTGACCCTTCCTCCAAATGTGTGGGAGAATTATGCTGATCCCCATAAAAAGGGGAGAAATCATAGATGTTCCCCGGTAACCTGAGCGTGACCAGGTAGACATTGGGTCTCTCTTTGTGGAGGTCTACAACTATGAAGATGGAACCAAAGAGTTGTTTACCACATGCCGAATAAAAAAAAAAAAAAGTGTTCATTTTTCACTCTCCACCCCTTTGTCCCAGCCTTAAAGGAGGAAGAACCTTTTACACTGGGTTATCTCTGCACCCTTCTGAACTCAAGGAACAAGGCAAAATGCAAAGAACGTAAAAGAAGTCCCAGAAATTAGGTCACCCTACATTTTAAAAATGCTGAAAGGGCAGAGAGAGAGAGAGAGAGAAAGAGAGAAGTCTCTGAAGCTCAAAGCCAAAGAGTATAGGGTGATAGGAAGGACTGACAAGACCTGGGGAAACCTTGGGTGTACAAGAATGGGGGGAAGTATTGCTATTATTTATAAACTGGAGAGCTTGTAATATTCTTGGGGATCTATAAGTGAAGATGAGAATTGGTATTTAATCATTTTGGCTGCTGGACTGAGTTTCTGACTATGACCAGATTACCACAGTGACTGGATTAGGGTTGACCAGGTGACTGAGTCCCAGCAATCACAGCCCTTCCTAGGAGTACCCAGGGCACCTTATGAGGACGTATCTATTTTCTCTTGGGCTGTTAAGATGGGAGGATATGATTCTGAGTCTGCTGATAGCCCTGTTTTCCTCCAGAATAAAGCCAAAGAAACGAGGGAAGCCCAAGAAGTGAAGGAAAATAATATACAGTTATTTCTAATACATTATTAAACTGAAGACCATGTTTAAGTTCCTCGATCCAGCAATGCCTGATATCAAGGCAATCCTGAAATTCCCAATCACACAAGCCTCTAAATTCCCTTTTTTTTTTACTTAAACTAATTTGAAAGAGATTTTAACAATTGTAAGCACAAGAATGCTGACCACAATCCATTAGCCCTCCCCCCAGCTCAACTTTAAAATAAACCATAAATCCTCAAGTTTAACACAATAATCTCTGACTCGTAGGTTAAGCTCTCAAGGTTGAGGTGGGATTCCAGGTTCACTCACCCTCATTGTTTCTATGTACTGGTAGTTCTTATAGCCAATCCTCTGTATTCTTGGGTCACAGATGACATCAGAGTATAACAGAGAGAAAACCAGGCAAGGATTAAGGGGCTTTGAAACCTAATCCCAGTTTTTCCAAGATGCATCCTTGCTGATCTATTATGTAAATTTGGTCATGTTGCATAATCTGTCTGCGCCTTGCTTTCCTCATCTGCAAAGTGATGGACTCTCAAACACCCTATCTATCTCTGATACTCTATGCTTCACCCTAAAATCTGTAGACAAAATGAGGGCCAAGATACTTGGGAAACTACTTCCTGTCACCAAAACTGACATTCTGATTTTTCAACTACACCAAAAGATTTTACCTTATAATTGGGGAAATCAAATACTTACTGAAAAATTAATTGGCCAAATCCTCTCAGTTTAACAAAGTAAGAGATAACCTTGAACAGTGACCCATCCCAAGTAGAAAAATCTAAATTGATAGAAATGTGTTTCTTCTAAAATGACAATGGGTGAATTCCTTCAAAGTTTCAAAAAATGAGTAATTTCCATATTTAATAAACTATTTAAGAGCACAGAAGAACACGTGTTAATTTAAACTCACTACAAATATGACTCCAATGTCAAAACCTGATAAAGACTGCATGCATGTGCACACACACGTATACACACACAAGTTGTGTGAACAAAAATCTTCCCTGTTAGTATAGATACAAAAGTCTAAATTAAAACTAGCATATGTAATTTAAATATTGTAAACATCTCACCACAAAAAATGGACCTTCACCTAGGATAAGAAATTTTCTTAATAGAAACACCACATCAGCAAACAAAATAGGAAAAGCCAGTGAGTACTTAAATAAATATTAAGAAATCACATAATAAAAGTGACTTTCATACCTATTACCAGTTTTCCAGGGAAATGGAAGATCTCGTGACAGGATGAAAAGTATCTCCACAGCAAACAACCAATAGTACCAATACTGGAGAAACTCTTTAGCCATTCCCACAGAAAATAGAAACAAAAATGATTTCACATTGCTTTGAAGTTTGATGCATTAGGGCACACACCAAAAACAAAGTTTTCAAAGAATAGCTAGTGACAACAAAGGGACATGACATGATTATTTGCCTTAACATTAAAACCAGAAAATTCAAATGACCAATCATTTCATTGTTAAGAGTAAAAAGAGTAAGAAAAATAATAACATCACAAAAGATTAAGCCCTTAGGAATAAGCTTAATAAGAACATTGAAAAACATTAAAAATAGGGAAATATCTATCTGACCGGAAATATTATTTACTTAAGTTAATCAATTCTCCCCAAGTTAATCTCCAGATTAAATGCAGCCAACTGGTTACTCCTTTGAAAAATAAAAATGGTGGAGTAAACCAGGTAAGAATATTAAATATCATGAAAAAGCAATTTCATACTGGGGGGAGTAGTCACTCTCTCTACCTGTAACACAAATAAAGTAGGAAAAGGAGCCAGATACAAGGTACAGTGCATCAGGCTGACAGGACAGAGTAACCTGAAACAGAGCCAATCATAAATAGGAAGTAAGATTAAGGTTGATTAAGAAATGACGAAGAAAGACTATTAAATAAATTATATTAGGATAAATTAGTTAGTAAAATGGAAATAAATTAACATATTTATACTATGTACCATATGCTAAAATAGTCTCTGAATAGACTCTAAAGTGCAACCTTTTTTCAAATAAAGTCAAACCAACTACAAAAAATTACAGTCCGTATACACGATGGAATATGATACAATTGCAAAACCCAAGGTCAGCCATCTATTTTGAGGTGGAATGAGTCCTTGGGCCTATTGCTAACCAAAGAACATGAAGGCAGACAACTGCTGGCCTCAGACACTTTCTGATGTTGAAACTGTTTTAATCTTGTACATACATGTATTGTGCTTTCACAAAGAACAAATAGGATATAAACAATCAAATATGTAGAACTAACAACAATGACAAATTCAAAGCATAGAAAACTAGCTGAAATTAGAACAGAGTACTCTTCTGATCTTTGGACAAATCAAAAAAGTGAGGACAGAAACAAATGACACATTCAACTACATAGATAGTCAAAAATTAATGAAAACTCACAAAACCAAAATTAAAAAGGCAAACAAAAAATGGGATAAATACTTGCACCAACTAAGAAAAGGAGATAATATCTCTAATGTATAATTACATTAAATAAGAGTCCCCCATATAGGCAAATCATGGAGGAAATACACACAGTAAACAAAGTATGGAAATGTATTTAACCTTGCATAAAAATTAAAGCAGTAACAAAGCATGATAATACTATGTTGAGCTCTTTAATATGAAAAGACCCAGGGCTAGCAAGGTTGAGGAATCTGGTATGAGCTTTTTGTTAAGTCTTCATACTTGGTACATGAGTATATCCGTTTTAAAAAGCAATTTAGATACGCACATCTAATGCCCAAAAAATGGCTATGCCTTTGATCCAGCAATCCAAATACTGAAAGATGCTTATACTGCAAAGTCATTTCTATCAGTGAAAAATTTCAGAAATCACTTCAATGACCAAAAATAGGAGTGTGGCTGGGGAAATCATGGCACACAATGTGATTAAGAATAAAAATCAGGAGGCTTAAATGTGTGCACAGTCATGCTTTTAATGACATCACATTAAAATTTAAAACTCAGCACCCCCAATAATAGGTATAGTATAAAAAACAACTATATCAAAAATAATGTATACATAGAATAATAAAGATCATAAGGGTGCATGGGAACAATGCAAAAAACCCCTCAATTCTCCCCAAGTTAATTTCCAGATTTGATGTTAAAAGTTTTATTATTTTCATATACGAATAATAACACTTTTGCATATTAACAATTCATTTTAAGTGGAAAGAAGAAGACTCTTTGAAAAGTGATCTGTAAGCAGTATTGAAACAGTAAGAATTATTTAAAAATATCCCTGGAATGGCATGATACATCTATACTGGCTTGTTTGATTCTATAACACCAAATGGATAATCAGAGATTTAGCCAGAAAAGCTAAGCCAAAAGCTAATAGAAAAAGCCTTTGAGCTCATGATCGTGTATCTATCGAGGTCATCTCTGGAGCCCAGGACACACAGCTCCACCTGAACCGCCCTGTTGATATGGAATACTGCTGCCTCTTCTGATTGTTGAACTTTTGATCATTGAACTGATCCACCAGAACCTTCCAATGGATACGGAAGGAGGGGATACGCTCACAGTCTAACAATGACTCAAGGACTCCAATTCTCTCTTTGATTGAGGGCACTTGCCTCCTCCTTTCCCAGCAGACCCAGAAACATAATCTACATTCCCTTTAAGGTAGGAGAAAAATCAGCTGAGTGAAGGTAGACATGTGCCATTCGTAAACGCACACACACATAAACGTACACGACTTGTAAAATATCCAACCAAGCAATGTTGACACTCCACTTGAGAAACGTGTTTACAGGAAAATTTTGTTTTTTAGGCCTGAGCTGTAACCCAGAATCCATGCAGAAGGAACATATCCCTGGTGTGTCCCTGAGCTTAGATTCACTTTTGATGATCAGTACTTGGTTTAGACAAAAGCAAGAAGACAAAACAACCAGCTCTCTCTTTCTCCAACTCCAAAAGTGCATCTTCTTGTGACTCTGGTGTTGATAATGCCCAGGCGTGCCAAAGGGCAAATCTACCAAATGTAGGGAAATCAGGAAACTGGCAGCTGGTCCAGCAAAAGTACTGGAACATCTCACAGAGCAGACTGTTCTCAGCGCATGGAGACTTTTAGTAGGTCTGCCATGTTCATCATTAAACCATCTAAGTGGCCCCAGTGTTAGAAATCCAGGGAGAAAAGGAAGAGAATTGTCTGAAACTCATTCACAGGATTTCAAGACAAGGCTGGTTTTATCTAACTTTATAACAGCCATTTTCCACTGAACCATGTCACAGCTCCACCAAGAAAGGCCAAATGGCTCATTATATGAAAAGTTCCAATGACTGTTTTTTAATGTTTAGCAGTGGTTGCTTGGCTCAGCCACTGCAACAAATATTGCTGAACTGTTTAACTTACGAGAGACATTTAAAAGCTAAAAAGCCCAAATTCTAAATATGTAATTCATAAAACAGCATATTTTCTTTAATTCATTTTCTCAAAGTTTACAATATCTGTACTAATTCTCTGTAACTAGATATGTTCTGGATACTTTCTCAGAGAATCTGCGCAGAATAAAAATTTGAAACATCTTAAAACTAACTAAAAACATCTTTCTAGTATGCTGCAAGGCAAATGCTTTTTAGATGTTTTGCATTTTTATGCTAAACAGTGCAGCTGCGATTGATAAAAAGCAATCAAGCTAATTTAAGTCAATCAACTCCAGGAGGTTCTCATCACTTGGATAAAAATGCTCTCTCACTCTTTAGAAAATAAATAAAGATTTAACAGAGTGGCTGTATTTTCTTGACTCTGCTTTCTTGCCATTCCAAAGGCAGCATATAACCAAGAAATCATGTTAAGCAATTTCTGTCACTAGTTTAAGGCATAATGCAAACTTCCAAGTCATGTGTAATTAAGTAATCCTGGGCAAAAGCACATTAGCAGAGAGGAACAAGCCTCGAATGAGAGAATAATACACACACACACACACACCAGGGGTCTACGAAAGGTATAAAATCATTGTTCTGATGGATTTCATTATTAAAAGATGATCCTGGAGTTTTAAAAACATTATGTAAAATACATAAGTTCAGGTAAGTTGGAAAGCAGAGTTCACGCATTATAAGAAAACCAGTAGAGATGGTTATAAAGTCATTTAATATGATAAAGATAATACATGTTTATGATTTGGAGCTGGGGAAGGAGAGGAGAGTCCAAATTTCTCATTCCCACTAGTGTGTCAATACTGCATTCTTGTAACTGAAAAATTTGAAGATGCCTGTAATCATGACCTAAACAAATAAACCCAAATGGTATCTAATAAGGGTCCACTATCAGAAATTTTAGTTACCTGGGCAAAAAAAGTAGGCCAAAACCTTACCTTTAAGATAAGTGATCCCCAAAATTGAGAAAAACTTCTTTGCCTCTCCTGGTATAAAATCCAGGACAAGTTACCAAGAAACTTTAAATACATATTTCTCCATCTTATAGATGGGAGTGTTAATACTAGATTTAAGAATTAAACAACTTGACAGGAGCCCAGGGTACAAGTGCTAGTCTTCAGGAGACATCCCATACTATACTGGACACTGGAAAGAAACCTGAATTTTTTTTTCCCTTAATTTCTTGACTACAGGAAGAAGGGAGTGTAAAGGGAAAGGTGAGAATAAATGAAGAAATGAAGTGGAAAATATTTATCTGAAAAGCCTCAATGAAACCACAGTCATGTGAATAATATTGAAAAGATAACTTGGGAGATTTTTAATGGTGTTACAGAACCGAAAACGCTGGGGTGCATCAGTCCCTCTGCTGCTAAAGCTGCCCCATCACTGGTGTTGAGCACGCAGGTAAGAAGATGCCTTCCTATGGCAGCCTCTGTGATTAAACTCCCGCCTAATGACACTCCACACACTTTGCAATGTTGTGTGGGTGTTTTCTAGGAACACAGGAGGCCACGCATATCAGAGTTTCTTTAAATTCCAGAAGGACACAATGGTTTTCTTGCATAATCAACTCTTAAGGGTGGGCCACAGTGGCTTGGCAGGCAAAGCTCTGGCCTGCCATGCAGAGACCCGGGTTCGTTTCCTGGTGCCTAACCATGTGAAAAAAAAAAAAATTTAAGAAGCCATGTTTCACTCTATTTTACCCTAGCTGAAGCAAGGATGACTTAGAAGTCTGGCTCCAGGAATATTTATGATCAGGACCCTGTTTGTGCCATGGAATCCCAAGTTGTAAGGGCAGATGCAGCTCTAGTACTGAGCAGGTTGGGAGGGCCCAACTTGTCCTGATGGCAATGCAGAGTTAAAGCATGAATGTCTTGAGCACATACTAACAAGCTTTTCTATCTTCCTGCATGAGGAACGGCAGGCATCCAGGAACAGCAGGCATCCACACAACAACATCCACACATTCACTGGAACAACACCACCTATTTGCAGCTGTGAATTTATTCAATATCCATAAAGCCTCCAAACTATTGGACTCTCCATACCATCTCTCTTGTCCTTCCCTTTCCAGCCACACCAAATCATGAGTGATTCCCAGAAGACACCATTTACACTCTTATCTCCATGTCTCTGCCTAAACTGTTCTCTCAGCCTAGAATGCCATTTTCTCTCCTAGCCCTTCTTTGCCCATCAGAATTCTATTACCCTTACAAATCCCAGTTTTGCTTCTATAGGGGAACCTTCCCCTCCCACTCTCAGCCTGAAGGAATAGATTCGTCCCCTCTTTTCTGAGTGCTCTTTCATGTTTCCTGGTTTGGTCCTTCCTAGGGTACCATGATTCTCCCGACAATAGGTAACATCTATTAATAGTTAAGATTTATTGAGCGTTCTGTATGTACCAAGCATTGTGCTAAATGTTTTACCTGCATCATATCATTGAATGCTTGCACCCACACTTTGAGCGGTATTCCTATCACCCCTGTTTTACAACTCAGAAAACTAAGATACTGAAAAGCTAGGCAAATTGCCCAAGATCACAACATCAGTCAAGTGGTGGAGCCTGGATTTGAACCTAGGTCCCTCCGACACAAAGCCTGTGCTCTAAAAGCGGTGCTGCCCCTTTCTGGGCTACATATTGCCAAGCTGGGGAAGACTGCCTGTCATTTGCGAATGCCTTTGCTATGCTTGGCCCAGTGCTCACACACACAGTGGATAATGGATGTTTAATGTCTATTAAACTGAATAAATACTTCCAGTGATGCATGAAAAATTATAAATTATAATTGTTCATCCATCATGCTTTGTCACTTATTTGGTAACAGGCCATTGCCTGGATTCCCTATGTAAACGTGAAGCAGTCGTAATCTTCAAAAGGGAACCATTTGGCCTCTATTCCAGTAAGCAGCTGCTGAGACAAAGACAACTGGTCCAGGCGACATTTTCATTCTTAGAGTGTATCCTCAGTAACAATCACGAGGTACATCAGTGGAGAGTTTGGGCCCCCAAGTCTGCTCCTGTGATTTATAGCCCATTCCATCCCTCTATAGCTGAGCTATCTTGGGACGACATACAACCCTCCCAAGGCTCAGTTTCTATGCCTATAAAACAGGGTAATAAAAGGACTCCTTCTCAGGGTCACTATGAAAATGGCATGACATGATGCCTGGCACATGTAAAGTGTTCAGTAAGTTGTTCAAAAGGAAGGAAGAAGAGGAGAAAAGATGGTTACAGCTCACTAAATATCCAGGAAAAAACACACCCAATGAGCATCTCTTCTGTCCACTCTGTATCTTCAGTTGAGTAGCCAATGACCACTCCAAATGCTTAGCACAGGTTGGAGGAAGGAGAGGTCCCCCTGGCAATGAGAACCAGCTTCTCTACAGCATACGGGTTTGCAGGTGAGCATATTTTCCACAGAGAGAAAGAAAAAACAAGACTACTCCAAGCAGAGGGAATTCAATGGAGAAGCCAAGTCCTGGGGACAGGGGACCAGCCAGCCTGGCCACAGGGGTGGCTGGAGTAGTCTATTTAACTGTTCTACATGATTACCCAGCGTTGTGATGGAAAGACCATGTTCAAGAGTTTTGGTATGAGACGGACTAGAGTTAGAATCCTAACTCTGCCCCTTTAGAGCATGGTACCCTAAATGCATTACTAATTTCTCTAAGTTTTAGCTTTCTCTTCTGAAAAATGGGATGGTTTTATAGGGACCTATTACTTATGTGAGGTCCTATACCATGCTGGCCATAAAGTGAATGCTCAGTGAGTGATAGCACTTGTTACTAATACTAGCAAGGTCTATAAAATGGGGCTACTTCTAGTCCATAGGATCACTGTAAGGATTCCAGGAGATGATACTGAAATAATATATACAAGGCTCAGCAATTAGAGCATGGGTTTCAAAGAGGGGGATAAAAAGAAAGAAGATAATATTAAGAATAATAATAGATCACAGCAGCAGTATGTTAGATGCCAGTCACCAAGCTAGGTCTTTTGCATACACTAGTTTTTCCCTTTACATAGCCCCATGCTTAGGTTGTATGATTCCCAGTTTTCCAGCAAGGAAATTTTCACCAATACTCTTCACCAAGGTAATTTTTTTCAGTAAAGGTCAGATAGTTTTTTGGCTTTGCAGGACCATATGGTCTCTTAATCAATTATTCAACTCTTTTTTCATATTGTAGCATGAAAACAGCCATAGACAACACATAAATTAATGGGTGTGGCTTTATTTAAAACTATTTACACAGCAGGAAGCCACTGGATCTAGCCTGCAGACTGCAGTTTGTTTGACCTCTGTAAAAGCCTTTGAGATTTTGAGGTTGTTACCACAGTATAACCTAGACCATATTATCTGATATAACTGTTACTGTACTTTACAAAGAGCATCTAGTTGAAGAGTTGCAGAAAAGTAATGACACTTGTTTCTGTATGAGAATATTTGTTAAATGGATTCATATAAAACTGACTTGGGTTCCTGATCTTTATTCTGGTTAAGTTATAGCAGTGTGATTTCAATGTCTTGAGAAGGAAGCACAGGCTGGACCTTGGCTGGAAATACTGTTCCATCCACTTCTGACCTGTTTACTCCAACTCATCTTTCGGATCTTGGATCAAGCATTTCTTTCTCCAAGAAGCCCATCCCAGACCACCTTTCATTCTCACAGAGCACTTGACCTCCTATACTTATCACACTCACATTAATGAGGTATTAGATCAACATCTTTCTTTTCCACTGGACAGTAAGGTCCAGGGATGCCAAAGCCATGTCTGGTTTTGTTTACTGTGACATCTCCAACAACTAACCCAATGTCTACTACACAGTAGGCACTCAAAAAATGTTTGTTGAACCACAAAGCAATTAAGACAGTAGTCACCTTTTACTATTAAGCTCATTGTGCTACAGTGACCCATGCAAGAAAACATGATTATGTACCAGAGCTCAAATTCAACCAAGACTCACCTGATACCTAAGTCCTGCTCTGAAGAAGAATACCCCACTACAGCCCGAGGACAGGGATAATATTTGTGGGAAATAAAATGGTCAAATAAAAGGCTAACTTAGCCAATACGTTAGTGAATATAGAGGGGGTTAAGTGATTATCTTAAAAATTAAAGAAGTTCAAAATTTTCTTTGGTTTAATAAGAGATTCCAAGCATGGCTCTCACAGATGTTTTTGTTTGGCCAGCACACTACTATAAAATATATTTTTTTAATTAGTTGGCAGCATTAACAGGGAGAGAGAGAGAGGGAAATATTTTACCAAAAGTCTGAATGACCTGCTTCTCTTAAAAAAGTCAGAAGATCAGGTAAGCAGCAGGCCACTAATTCCTACAGAACAAGAATCAGTTTCAGATTGGGCCTCTGCTCTCCAGTGTACACAGTCCCTACTTAGCTGGCTTCTCTAATTTATGAAACCCACTGTCAAATTAATGTAGGAATCCTTGGGTTACATGGAGACTCAGTAGGGGCAATTAAAGGGAAGAGGGTGACAAGCTGAGTAAAATGACAGTAGAGAGTGATTATTTAGTTTTTTTTGGAAAGGATATCTGGAAGGAAGGAAGGAGGGAGAGAGGGATTGTAGTGTTGAAATTAGAAACAAATACATGCATACACACACGTACAGAGGAGATGGGAGATCATAAATGTCAAGGTAAAGGGCAGAGCAAGAAGAAAAGAGGATCTCTAGAAGGCAGCTCCCAATGCATATGGCAGTAATGGATCTCAGAGTGGTTCCTGT
This sequence comes from Myrmecophaga tridactyla, assembly GCA_004026745.1. Taxonomy (NCBI): domain Eukaryota; kingdom Metazoa; phylum Chordata; class Mammalia; order Pilosa; family Myrmecophagidae; genus Myrmecophaga; species Myrmecophaga tridactyla. Next base: position 17,909 of record PVIY010021807.1, read on the forward strand.
TAGAATGAGCTTACTTAGTATCATGTGATGCAGGCGGGGTATGAATTCCCGAGAAAAGTTATCCTTGTGCAAATATCTCAGCAACTGTTTCATCCCTACCCTCCATATCTGGGTGCAATGGTTAAGAGCAGGGGTTGGCAAACTACCCTGTAAACGATGGCCACCATTTTGTTTGCCAGGCCCTCTGATAATGATCCTAAATGTCTTTTCCAGAGTCATGGTTGCCAGTGAATTTAATGGTTTAGATACTTTATGTACTGCTATACGGAAGAAGGTTGCTTCAGTTCCTGGTAGTAAAAGTACTGATAAATCCAAAAGGTAAAACAGACAGACGAACCAAAAAAGAAAAAGAAAAAGAAAAAATGATTCCAGAATGATACAGTTGAAAATGCTGTGGTATCAGGAAAACCCCAGCTTAAAAACCTACACTACCCAGGAGACCTGGGTTCGATTCCTGGACCATGTACCTAAAAAAACAAACAAAAAAAACCCTACTCTACCATTTTTTTTTTTTTTTTTTGGCATGGGCAGACTTACATTACCATTTTTTAACTGTATATCTTTGGGACATTTACTTTACTTCTCTGAACCTCAGTTTTCTGACCTCCATCATCTGTTTTACAGGATTCTTTAAAGATGCCATAAGATAAGGTTTATCAAGTCTGCAGCATGCACAACTTATTCTTGTTTAGGCTCCCACAGAAAGCTTAACCATTTGCATTGTCTTATGACTCTTCTTTTGAGAGTGTTAGTAAAATATACAGTTAGAATATGATTTAAAAAATGAGAACATTCACTGATCTTCAGCAAGTACAATGTCTTTCTCTAAAACAAAGGTGCATCCCTTCAAAGATATACACAGCATACATGTACCTTTATCACAGAAAGTATAAAATTGAGTTTTCCTATAATTAAAGTTTTTATTTTAATTTTCAAAGTTACAAGTGCTCCAACTTTCAAAGATTAATAGTCCAGGCATTCCAGGCAGTTAGATGTTTTTACTTCTCAAAAGTCAAGTAGTCATTACTTCTTAATGCTGAACTTTGAAGATAGTCTTTATCCTTTGCATGTTTAATTAAAGCTATTACATTTAATTCAGAAAGTCTCATTAAACTTGTCTCTTTAGAAGATTATTTTAGCAAAGCTAAAATACTTTTTTTACTAGGTGTTAATATAAACAGGGTAGTTTACTTGGAGTTTTTCTTGAGGTGACCACAACGTTCATGGCTCACCAGGCTGAGCAGTTTTAATTCCTCCCTGCAGCAACAGAAAACGAGGGAAATTGCTGCCACATGTTCCTGACCCACCCTCCACACGGGGGGTTTCCCAGCCCAGCCCAGCCCAGGGCCAAGACATACTATTGCAGAGCTGCCGAGTGGCAAAGGACTTCACCAAGACCACTCTGGCTTTGCCTGAATGAGTGAAAGGTGGCACAGTAACACAGCCCAGCCTTTAAAAATAAGTCTCTAAGAGCAGAAATGCTGGAAACCCCCTAACTGTCCATCTTCAGGTGAATGAACAACTAAAGCATGGCATGGCGAGCAAAGGGCAGCTGTGGGTAGTGAGGGAAGTCTTGGGTGGTGATGTGAAAGCCCCTCTAACACATGGTGGATGAAAAAAAGCAAGTTACCATATTTCATACCCAGTATGTTGTCGGTTATGTCGGGAAAATCTCCATGATGTAAAACTATATCAATATAATTTATATGTATGTATGAATTTTATTAAATGTATAGAATAAGTACGTAACTACTTGGGAAATTATCTGGAAGGCTACAACTCCAAAAGATAAGGGTGGGTGTACCTGGGAAGGGGATAAGACTTTAGTATGTTCAGAAAGATGGAAAAGGAATTCATTCTACATTAAAAAATAAAATTATTCTACTGTAAAAACATTTTGACAATGCAAACATAGTTTGGCATTATTTATAATTTAAAAATAAATAAAAATCTGCTTTTAATTAGAAACATGTTCTCCAACACAAAGGAAGAAGCCTAGTCATCATAGTCGTCTCATTCAGGTTGGAGTGGACAGAGACTTGAGGTTTTTCAGGTGAAGGATCTTCTGGAGGGCGCAAGGAGGCCCAGCAAACTGGACAGCAATACAGCTAGATCATAAGGAGAATGAAAACTCCCATCCCGAAGTCTGAGAGATGGGGTGGCTTGGAGGCCAGAACCTGTATCGGTCTTATAGCTCAATCTCTTTTCTGCCATTGCTTCCACTCCTCTCTCTGTGTCTCCCAGCTTCTGTTAGCTGCCTTCTCTTGCCCCTTTTTAACTTTTTTACCATTCTATGGGTTTTGTATCTTCATACATACAGTTCAAAAACTTCAAGAGAATACAAAGCATAATTGATGAACTTACCTAGAATTCCATGCACAACTATTATCTCGTTTAATTCTTGGAATAGCCCCCTGGAATTCAAGGAGCTAAGTGACATGGCCATCCAGTTGTTTCAACCCCAAACCTTTTATTTGTCCTTAATTCTTTTCTTTCTTGAAATATTACTCCCAAATTAATGGCAAAACCATCCTCTTCTCTCCAACTCCACACTATCACAAGGTCCAGGCCCCCAGCCTCCCTTACCAGGCAACTACAATGGTTTCCCAGAATCCACTCTGGCCCCCACCCCCACTCCAAAGCATCCAGAGTGGTCCTTTGTGAATGTAAATCACACTGCCCCCCACTCCACTTTTCTGTCATAGCGTACACTCTCATAATTCAGGCTCTGACTGAAAGGGTCCCTCCTCTGTACCTCCTGTCTTGACTCCCTCTATAGGTACGTTTATCCCCTAGTTTTTATAGTTCTTTGTTCCTGCCTTTATTACTGAACTTTTTCCATGGTGTTATTTTTAGTTCGAGGTCTGTATTTGGGGAGTTCCTAAGGGCAAGGACACGTCATCCACCTTACCTAGGAGGGATTTCTGTCAACATGTGCTATAGATGATTATTAAAATCCTGCCTAACTATGACTACTTTACAAATAAAAAAGTTATAAAATAAGGAGAACCCTCAGACTATCACCAACTTCATAGGATTAGAGTAATACCAGCCTCGTAGTACCAACCTCAGAATAGTACCAGCCTCACGAAGATTGTTTGATGTCACAAGTGGGTTTGGTACCTAGTAAGGGTTTAATAAATGGGATCTGCTACTATTATTTTTGTCATAGTGCTACATGAGTTCCCATTGGCAAAATGTGTTAAATTGCATTAATGCCACTAATAACTTCATTCTATTGATTTTTCCAATTACAAGCACCTAAAGGAAAGTACTTTAATTATGTTAATCAGCCATATAAAGCATTAGTTTGCCAATAAAAATAGGAACTGTGTGTTTTAGAGATGCTCCTAACAGAATTATAAATTTCAGCTTGTAGAGTGTACAACACCCAGGATAAGGCTTTATATAATGTATCTCTGAAAGACTGGCATGTATAATAAAGCATTATAAAAAATAAAAATAAATACAAAGCTATTTTCACTTTTCTATCATGGTCTGTCAATATGATGTCTATCCTGGCCTCTAAAACATTCTCAAAACTTGCAAAGATTCTCTGATATAAATCCCCATCTATAATGGTTAGAGAGAGGGAACTGAGAAAAACTAGACATTGCAGAAGGAGAAAAAAATAAGGCAAGATGGCTCCATCCTCAAGACATTCACAATTGGGCTAGGGAACAATTCTGGAAATTCAACATTAAGCACTGGTGCTAATGGAAAGCACAGGAAGTGATGAGGCCATAGCATCAAGAGAATATGATCAGAAATACATTTGTCTGACAGGACCAAAAGATATGGGGGGAAATGAAAATGAAAATTGTATCCAAAAGCAAAGAAAAGAATGGGAAAGGACTTGCCATGAACTCATCTATGTAAGTTCTATAACTGAACAAAGACATATTTTCAAATTGCCCATGTTTTGATTCTCTCTCAAATCTTGCCCAAATTAATGAGCATCCTTTTCCTTTTTATGTTTTCAGATCTACTCTACACTACATTATGATATCTTATAATGATCTTAGCTCTATTGTATTTCATCCAACATATGGAATTACTTTGAAATTCACTTTGTAGAGAATGACTGGAGAAAACTGGCTTATTTCTAGACTGGGATCTAGAAGAACTCAATTTATAAAACACACTGGCACATATTGAACGTACTGCTCCTTTTGTGGTATTTAAGAAACTTCTAGAAATTCAGCACTGAGAAAGAATAAAAGGAAATAAAATTAACAAATTCTTATGACCTGTAGTTCATCTTTTAAATATTTTCTCTAGTTATACAATATGTAAGATAAATATTTATGATTCCCTGAACAGACTTATGTTTTACCAATCAGAAAACACCCAGATTTTAAGAGAACGGAAGGCTCTAAGCAGGCAAAATGACGTGTAACTTTCCGGGCTGGGAGTAAAATAGATATCAGATCCCCCAACGGCTGATACCTACCAATGTGGGTGAAAACAAATGCTGTCAAGCAAAATCCTGTGGCCGTCGTCTGTGCCTGGCAGACAGGGCCATTTCCAGGGAAGATAGTGGGGACTGACAGCGCCTAAATGGAATGAGTCATCAGCAAGTCCCTGACGTCGGCCAACTGCAAAGCTTCACAGTGATTGGCTAGACTGAATAAAGATTTTCAAAAGCTTCGACATAAAAAGCCCACCTGATTCAGCTTTCCTATCAGATTTTCCAATGCTTTCTTTTAGGTATTTGACATCCAAATTACTCCCTCATAAAAACAGTGACTTAAAAAAACTACAAGGAGTTAAAAAGACGTTTCCTTTGTAAAGCCTATTTCAGTTGATTCAGCAATAGGTGTGAAATCATCTTCACATTCACTGTCACATTTAGGCTAATGTAGTAACAACAGCATCTCTGTAAATGGGGACATAAGTCCCAAGTAGGTGGGAGACTTTTAGTGGCTTATCACTGTTACTGGGAATGAAATTCAAACAGCGCATCCACTGCCTCATTTATTTTATTTTTAATGGTTTATTATATAAACATCAAACATGTACAAGAGTAGGGAGTATAATTCAACAAGCCCTCATGTACTCATTTCTCAACTTCAACAGCTATCTGTCCATGGCTACTCTTGTCTTATCTGTGACACCAACCACTCTTCCCCATGCCTTCTGATTATTTTAAACCAAATCCCAGATATTTTTTTTTTTTTTAAGGTATCATCGCACCTTAGAACAATTTAACAATCAGTTCATCTCTCAAATTTCCCTGTTTGGGTCATAATTTTAATATTTTTTATTTCTATAAATCAGGATCCAGATAAAGTTAATACATTATGATTGGTTGATGTCTCAAATCTCTTTTTACTCTAAAGCTTCCCTTTCTCACTTTTGTTTTGAATTTTTTTGTTTTTGAAAAAACAAAACTAAACAAGAGTCATTTGCCCAAGAGTTTCCCACAGTCATGAGTTGCCAGTTGCATTCTTGGGGCTGCTGGCCTAGATCTTCTGTCTTCTGCTTTTCCATTAAGATTCAAGTTTAATTTTTCTGGTAAGACTGCTTCATCAGCAGAAGTGCACACATCTCTCAGGAGGCGTATAACATTTGCTGTGGCATTCATTAAAACTCAATCCTCAGATCACTTAATCATTAGCATTTGCAAAATGTAATATGCTAATTCTACCACTTCTTCTTCATTTATTAGATGGAATAGTTCTTTGAAAAGAATCTTCTCCTCATGAATTCTTTGATTATCTTACGGTATAATTTGTAAAAAAGTAAAGGTGAATGATCAATTCTTTCCCTTTATTCACCAGGGTCGAAAATAATGAAAATACCAAAGAAGTTTTTCTAAAAATATAACTATCATCTGAACTCCTGGATTTAAGCATATTTTACGTTACTGGTGCTCAAAATCTCTGGCCAGCGTGGGTTCCTGAGTCTTTTTGACATATCCTGATATCTCTGAGAGCTACCATGCTTTCTGGCATGACAAGATGTTTCCAATGTCATTTTGTATATTTCCTGCCCCAGATGTGGAAGCATCCATTTCCATAATGGCCCTTAAGGGGAAAACACCATAATTTGATACTAGGAATGCTCGTTGTTCATTGTTACCAGGTTCGTCTTTGTTTCTAGGCCTTTTCAGGAGCAGAACTAGGAAATATATATATATATATAATAAAACACACCATATGTATTATATATTTACATATAAAAACTTATCTATATAAATTTTATAATACATATGAATATATGTATTATAAAATACACCATGCGTTCATACTGACATGCCAATTCAAGTTTAGGACTGCAATGTTTTTACATACCTTCACGAATCTTGAATCCCTATCTCCTTTCTTCCATACTGAAAATCCAAACTTTAATGAAATCAACAGAAACACACATTCATTTTATCCTACTCTTCACATTCGCCATATTAGAATAATAACAACCATCCTACAACCAATAATATAATTAGTGAAAAAAGTTTAAAATTCTTTGCAGCTCTTTTTTGTCTTCAGCTATATGCAACTCAAGATGAACCCTCAAAGTACTATGTTTTAGAGTCACTTGAATTAGATCCTCTCTGTGTGGCTGTACTACCACCTAAATACACAGATAGGTTCATGTGTTTCATTTTCCTTATAACTTTTTAGAAATTGCCTTTTTGAATTCCATTTTGTTTTATACTTATATAAAATATTCACGTGGCTGCAAAGTCAAATCTACAAAACAAGATATATTTAAAGAATTATAGGTTTTCTCTGTCAATTTCATCCTATTCTCCAATAACATTCTTTTTAATTTTATGGTTGTCCATCCATTTTTTTAAAAAAGCAAATACACACATACATACATGCGTATTTGTATGTGTGTGTATATATATATACACAAAAAATATATATATATATTTGCACGCCTTCAATACACCCTCAATCTCTTACGGAAAGTGTAGCATATTGTACACACTTTTCTTCACCTTGTTTTTTTCCTACAAAACAATATATCCTAGAGATTACCCCATATCAGTATATGGAGATATTTTTTATCTTTTACACAGTCGTATACTACTATATTTTATGGGTCATAATGATTTATTCCATCAGTCCCCTTCTGGTGGACATCTGGTTGTTTTTAGTTATTTATTTTACAAATAATGTTTCAATAAATAGTCTTGGGTGTTTTACATTTTTGCCAATGTATATTTGGGATATATTACTATAATTGAGATTGCTAAATCAAAGGTAAACGTAATTTGCTAGATGTTGCCAGATTGCACTCGAGAGAGAAGTACCATTTTCCAATTCCAATAGCAATGTATTAGAGGGCTTTTTCCCTCCACAATCTTCCCAAAAGCAGATGTCTCAAACCTCTGGATTGTTTGCCAATTTAATAAGTGAAAAATGACTTTTTAGAGTAGTGTTAATATGGGTTTTTTTTATTATGTGTGAAGTTGAACATCACATATCAGGTGCCATTTGTATTCATTTTTCTGTGTACTGTGTTTATATATCAGTCCCCTTATTCCATAGAGTTATTAGGGACAGTAATCTTTCATCTACAGCAAAACTTTTAAGTATTTCTCCAAAGTTATCTTTTACTCTTCCCATGATAGTTTTTGCCATACAAAAATTCTTTATTTTTATGCCATCAAATTTATCAATGGTATACATTATTGCTACCAAATCTAACTCATAGTTAGGCAAGTTTTTCCCACACCTAAGTATACAAAGGAGTTAACCCATATTTTCTTCTAGAACAAGATTAAAGTATTACCTAAGCACAGATTTTTTCACCTCTGTCATGATACAATCTCTCCTCTAATTCCCCCACTACAACTCCAATGATATTGCAGAATAACAGTTCATCAGTGCATCCAACAAATATTTTGGGAGTTCCTATATTGTGCTAGGGATTGTTCTCAGAGCTCACATGCACCATTAAATAAGCCCTACAGGTCCTTTTCTTCATGAAGCTTAGACTGCAGTGAAAATCACAGTCTCCCTTCTGTATAAATATTGACTCGTAAATGTGTTAAAAGAAACAGTCAAGTGTGGTACAGTAATGAAAACCTCAGCTAGACCACGAAGTCCCTGAGGATGGAATTATATCTTTGAGTCCTACACAACCTATATCAGAGATTTTAGCCATGAAAGTAACCCTTGAAATGTTAAGGATTTGTAGATGAGAAGGGCTCCAAGCATTAAAACAAGCTTTCTTTTTGGTTAAGTATTGCCTGTGTACTTACCCAGAGACTCTGTTTTATGCCCAAGGCCTCTGTGGGCTTGCTCTGTCTATCATTCAATAGTCCACTAGACTGAGTCTTCCATGAATCAGTCCTCAAGGAGTACACTCAAAGACCAAAAGAACTGCAATTAATTCTTTAAATTCTTTCAAGAATCATTTTATGTATGGTAGTACTGTATCATTTATTTCTTGATTATCTTTGTATCCTCAGCACTTAACACCATGCCTCGCATATAGTAGGTACTTAATAAATAACCTATCAGAGATTCAACAAAGTTACCAAAATGACACTATACACCTACTTTCCTAATTAAAAAAAAATACTATATCTTTGTGCTCTGCCTCTTTCTCTTATACAGACATGCATACATGGCGAAGTACAAAGATGTTTTAAGGTTTGCTAAGTTAAATTTTTAAGATAATGTGTGTCTTTCTCCAAAACCATTCATTTTGATTTGGAATGGGAGGTTGAAGATTCAACAAATCCTCACTCAGGAGCAGCTAAATCTCCGGCAGCCCCAAGCACTTCTGTATCCCAGTGAGGTCCCACCTTCTCCTTCTTCCTGTACTGCCTCACAAGAGCTGTCAAAGGCATTGCTATGGAAAGAACTGACCCTTCAACACCACCTTGGCTTGCTCTGGACTAAGGAGACGTTAAGTAAATGAAGAGTGGGATCTTCTCTTTCCTTCACATTTGACCAGATCTTACTTACACTTGACAGAACTTATAATCTGTCCAGTTTCAAATTCACAATTGTCATGTAGCATTTTAGGGGCCAATATTGTTCTGTTATTATCATAAGGATTTAAGAAGTCATCTATATTTGAGAAAAAAATTAATAAAATAAAAACTAAATGCCAAACAATAAATTTCATAGTCTTGCAATAAAACCAAACTCCTAGGTTTAAAATGATCTTCATCTATACAACTGTTTACCTTAAACTGTAAACTCTGTTTCTTAATAAAACAGGAACGTGTAGCGTATGCCTGCATGGAATAACTATCTGAATGTAATCTTAAAAAGAAAACAGTTCACGTGAAAACAGGTAAAATATTCTTACAGAAGCACTGGAATTTCACTTCACTCTTTACATTTTGGTTTGCTGTGTAAATATACATCAAGAAACCCAACTACAGTCACTTAGCCTTTCTTCCTGAGGAATAGAGGCAAGTGTTACAGTTGTGGCCCCGGTGTCAGGAGACCATAATCACAGTGTGATCTGGTTATTTCCAAACTGTACCTCCAAAAGGGGAAAAAAAATGAATGGAAGTACTTAATAATTTCTGTTTTTCGTAAAATTCTTTAAAAAAGAAAGAATGTGATCTTGGGGGTCACTGAGAGTTTTGTGGGATTTCCCTCCTCCTAAATTCTGTCATCTCATTTTTAAAGTGGCAAGTCAGCTTTCCACAGACATGACAGAAATACATTTTCCCACCGCAAACCATTTACCAGTGAGTTACACTTAACAGTGGACATATACCTTCTCACAGATTGGCCAGTTGGATATTGTCACTTTCAGTTGCAGCCTTATATACTATAGACAATGATTTTTCAAACAGAAGTATGATCAAAGAAAGGAATCTTTCAAAGAAATAAAGAGATAAAGTGGAGAGATAAGAAGTCAGAGCTTATCCCTCCACCAAAAAAACAATGGCTACAGATCATAAAGGGATTTTATATAGAAAATTAAATGGTTCAGTTATTTTAATTACACAGTTAGCCACATAGATCAAATATCATCATGATGATCTCAAAAAGAAGGGCCAAATTCCTTTGTTTCACCAGAAAAATAAGTTGCTCAAAATACGTTGACAACAGGCTAAGGTCGGAAAGTTTTTGATTAAGAAGGGATTTTTGTTGGAACACTTATAATGAGATTTGAGCTGCAGTAACAATATAAAATTGAAAGCAGGATTACGTACAAAAAGAGTACTGTAAAATATCATTATTTTAGCACAATGGAAAATAAGGTGTTTGTGGTTTTACTCTATAAATTCTGTGTTGTCTGCTCGTATGTATTCCTTCTTGGCATTCCGCTGAATAGCCATTCTGCTTTCTGAGCCCTGTGGCACAGCATTCATTTGTGGAGAGGGGACCCACACAACATCACCCAGGCTCTCCTTTCTTCCTCCATTTTATTAGCTTTTCAGGACTAATTCTTGTACATGCATCACATTGGTGTTCAGTTACAGGGGAGACAATGAATTTTCCTAATCCATTTAGTGTGCTGACAGAGCCATGTTTGCAATTTATAGAATTTCCTTTTAGACATCTACCTATTTCACAGTTCATTAAAATTCAAGCTGAACACCTGTGTCTATGCAACCAAAAGCAATTTTGAACCAACAACGTATTAAATAAGGTATTCTTGGAAAGCCTAAACAACAATAACAACAGAAGTGTTAGACTCTTGACCTATCAAACAAAATGATGTCTACAGTGTCCCTTTAAGTGTCCAAAAATTGCCTTGGTAACTGCTGCCAACATACATTAAAAAAAAAAAAAAACTTTTATTACGTACGTGGGATGCTCCCGACATTTTAAGTCCTTCACGACACGTCTTTCATGTTTTACCTTAAGAAGGCAAGGGTCTGAGACCGCCTTGCAAAGTTTATCCTGATTGTGAAAATCTGCAAAACAGCTAAAAAGGTCAGGATGGCAAATGTGGCTCCTTTAAACAATGCCTGCACTAGCTAGCTACAAGGACATGTTCAGCATCCTGGGGCCCACAAAGCCTGACCTCGGCTCATTTTTGTGTGACCCCAAAGTTTTCACATCATTAATAAAGAGAGAATCAAAACAAAGCCCCCAGACATTACGGGAGGGGAAAGTGTGTAGTTTGGCACTGCCACCACACATACCCTCAAAATGAAAAGGAGAGAAATAAAATGCACGTAGCAGAGGTGGTGACCCCTGTAACGGCTGTGGCTCCCAGCATTTTTTTTCTACTGGTAATAAACCATTTTGCAGACCTCCCAATCGTGGCCACCGTGATAGTTACGGCTTTGCAAGTTTATGTCTTTTTCTTGCAGCTAAGAGTGTTATCAATAAAAATTTCAAATGATGCCTTTCCCATCAAATAAAAACATTTTAAAATGTGAAGCCAAGGATGGGATTAGGGTGGAAAAGTACAAGCGACACCGGGGCTTTCTTTTGTATATTTTTTCACCAAGTGCCTTAATTTATGAATTTTAAAGACATTCCTTGGAAGTCTTGAAAGTGAGACAATGCATTTTGAAATGTCACTGGGCAACTCTGTGGTCTTTAAGAGGTGTTTGTGTCATATGCCACTATGAGCTTGCTTTAAAAGCTCCTCCATTTTAAATGCAGTGAATATGAAGGGCATTAAGCAAAAATCTACTTCAGAAAGGACATCTGAAGGCTGAACTGATTAAAAGGAATTTTACAGCTTGCCAGTCAATGATGGCAGGAAGCAAAAGAAAAGACTGAAATTGCTGTTTAGAAGAAAAAGATCACTCCCTTTAAATTCCAACTTATCTATGGTGGCAAATATTATTTCCTTCTATTTAAAAAATGACTTGGCTCAAAATGCAGGGTCCCCATGAAAGAGCGGTTCCTTAAATATCCGGAGGAATGTGCAAAGCCCAGATGTTGGCCCCCAGTTCCACAGATGGGGGGGCCACAGTGTATTCTTGCCCCCTTTATACCCAAGCGTTGCAGCTTTATCATATTATGGAGCAGAGGACCCATCTCAATACAAGCAACCAAGAAAAAAAGACATAAGGCTTGTTCCTTCCTCCATGTGACAACAATGCTTTCATTGTCAAAAGTGGAGGTTTTATGAGTCATCTTGCAAACTGACAGCCCAAGTCTGCCTTTTGGTTGCAACATCACACTGAGTCATCCATGATTCAGAGATAGAAAGATGCTGCCACAGACTCAGAAAACACCTCCTCCTACACCAGCACCTTACACAACCTTCCTGAAGAAATGATTGCTACCACTGTCAAACATTTTTATATTACAAATATATACTCATCATAGAAAATTTAAAAATCATCTGCATCCCCAACACTCAAGGAGAACACTATATTATGCTGTTGACCATTCTTTTACTTTTTACTACATATCTGCATGTATATATGTATAAATATGCATACATATTTTTATTTATATACTTACATATATCTTCAAATAAATAAAAACTAAAATATTATATAATGAACTCTTCTTAATATACTAGGATTCTAGACTCTTTGAGAAATGGTAACATCCCTAGATTTGATAATTCCCTTGATTGTTACGGCCTTAAAGTTTTACTATGAGGATTTAGGCTGCAGATTTATTCATTCTTATCCCCCTTCATAGCCAGCACAGGGTCAAACCTTGTAAATATTCTTGAAACCTCAATGAACTCACATTTAAAGACAGAATTATAAAACTTGCCACAAACTTTGCCATGAAGATTAAATGAGATTAGGTACATCAGCTCCTCGACACACAGGAAGCCTCACGCTTCTGGGGCTCTCACGGAGAGTACTAGGTTCCTTGTTAACAGTTCAGAGCTCGGGAACCCAGGCCCTGCCGCTACTCATTGTGTGACCTCTGAGCCTCTGTTTCCTCTACACCAGCATCACACTTTATAAGTCAGCTCTGAAATTAATTAGAGCATGGAAAACCCTTAGCCACAGCTCCTGGAACTTGGGAGAGCAGACACAGGACACTCAGAAGATGTCTGGGGAATAAAATTAATTGTAAAATGACCAAGACCACTTGCACCTGAGATAATGGGCCCCTACCGTGTCCGACATCTTACTCATTGTAGATGCTCGATTAAAAAATGAATGAATTCAGAAATGAAACATACTCATTTAGACAAGTCTAGGGAAGGGTCTGTCTGAAGTACAGACTATTTGGGGAGGGTCTGCTAAAGCATTGTCAAGTATATGCAGTAACTACTGAAATAAACAACCCAGCAACAGAGATCTGCAACGACAGGAAGGAGCACCAGGCAGCCAGGTGTGGCCCACAAAGAGGACCGGCTTTAATCAAAATGCAAAGACTCAACATTATCAGAGCAATCTCCTTAGCAATTACAAACCTTATAAACAACAGAAGGAAGATGAAATCTAATAAAGATTTTGTCTGGAATTATTACTAACCAACAATAATGAAATCACTGAGAGTGCATGCACTGTACACCAGTTATTTATCATGTACCCATGTGTCCAATAGAATGTCTGTTCAGTGAGATCTGGAATTGTATGTGGCACAGAGCAGGCATTCAGAAGCATGTGCTGAATGAAAGGATGCATGAAGTTTACACAGCAGGGATCCTTAACGAGAGGTCCACGGAAATGCATCAAGGTAGCTGTGCCAGTTTGAAAAGAATGTATGGACCCTGGAAAAGCCATGTTTTAATCCTAATCCCATTTTGTAAAGGCAGCCGTTTCTTCTTCTAATTCCTATTCAATACTGTATGTTTGAAACTTTAATTAGATCATCTCCCTGGAAATGGGACTCAATCAAGAGGGGTTGTTAAAATGGATTAGGTGGAGATATGTCTTCACCCATTCCAGGTTCGTCTTGATTACTTTACTGGACTCCTGTAAAAGAGGAAGCATTTTGGAGAAAGGAGGAGATTCTGAGAGAGCAGAACGACATAGCTTTGAGAAGCAGAGAGCCCACCAGCCAGCGACCTCTGGAGACGAAGAAAGAAAATGCCTCCCGGGGAGCTTCATGAAACAGGAAGCCAGGAGAGAAAGATAACAGATGATGCCGTTTTCACCACGTACCTTTCCAAATGAGAGGGAAACCTGACCATGTTTGCCATGTGCCTTCTCACTTGGGAGAGAAACCCTGAACTTCATCGGCCTTCCTGAACCAAGGCATCTTCTCCTAGATGCCTTAGATTGGACATTTCTACAGACTTGTTTTAATTGGGACATTTTCTCAGCCTTAGAACCGTAAACTAGAAACTTATTAAATTCTCCTTTTTAAAAGCCATTCCCTTTTTGGAATATTGCATTCCGGCAGCTAGCAAACTAGAACACTATCTGTGAACTATATGAAATTATATAAATTTTTGAAGTGAATACAAAAGCTTAGGTACAAATTTCAATTTTTCTGGGGAGCAGGCCTACAGATTATATAACATTCTCAGTATATTGAGTTCTTTAAACAAAAAAGTTATGGACCCTTGTTATGGAACAGCCACAGACCTAACCTGAGGTGTTGCCCCCTGCCTCAGTGAACAGAAAATGCCTACATTCATTGCTGATTAACAGGATCTCAGGTGTTCACTCTTAAACAAGTATAATCCCTCTCTGATCTATTTGAGACAGAACTGAGTATATAAAAGTGAACATCATGTGCCACTGTCATATAACACATCTTGCAAAAAAAGCATGCAGAAGAGTTACTATGCATAGCAGTTTGGAAATCATGTTGGGCTGAGAAAAAGTGTACTTGCCAGCAAACAGAAACAAATATCTGAATTCGGGGGTAGAATGAAATAGATGGTCACTTTCATAACGTCTTCATTTCTCTGTATCATTTTAAGACATAAAAACGTGAGCCAATTGAAATATAAAAGTCTGAGCTCTGTGAATGCAGGGATGCATGATTGCACACTCCAAAAATTCAAAGGAGACACAAGGCAGAATGCACAGAATAGATTATACAGGGTAGATATTTAGGGTCAACTTCCCCAAACCTTTCTGATACACAATAGTACTAGTGATAATAATAACATTGATGATACTCAACACATTTATAGCTTTAACTCTTTTCTGTTGACAAAGAACTTTTTTGTAGATGCATCAGCCTGGCACAATCAGGACACGGAGAGTCAGAGGAGCTCATATCTTGTCTGCATCACACGGTTATTAAATGGGGAAGCTGGAGCACATTCACACATCTCCCACGGTGAAATGCTCTGCTCTTCCATAACATTGTACTTCAGATCACAGAATAATTTCTAGGTCTTTCTTCTTCCTAACTTCTGGGTATCTTGGTAATTATTCATTGAAATCCACAAAAATTAAGGTGAAAAGGAAAGCCAATTCATCATTATCCCTACTGCAGCAGAATTCATGTGTTGGTGGAAGGGGTAAGCTGGTAAGTAGGAAACATCAAGGGAAGTAGCAAAATAAGAAACTTGGCCTTAGGGTCCTTTGAAGCTATTTTAAAAAGTAAAATATTATGCTGAGCACTATGTGGTGTATCTCTCTGTGTGTGTAATTATTATTCCATTGATTTATTGCACACATGTCAAAGAGCGTCTGGGCATTTGTACAAGTTAAAACAAACCAACTCAGCAGCCAAGCCACACAGCCACAAACCCAGACAGCTTGCTTCCCACCCCTCGCCCCACCCTTTGCCCTTCCACTTCCCAAGGGCAAAGTCCCTGGTAGCAAAAGCCTTCCTTGCAGAGATGGACTATTTTGCCAGTGGTATCTCTCATGCTCTAAAAGAGTAGCCAACGCCAGCTGATGGCGTTGCAGAGAAACCAGCAGGACTCTTCCCACATTAGAGGGAGACCTCTTCTGTTTAGGCAGGAGCTCTCATTAATAACTTGGGAGTCAAATTGCAAGTAGCTATCATATGTAAGCTCCTTAGAGGATGAGCACTGCACCCTTCATATAAATTTAAACTCAGGTCTTTTGTTGCAGGGCATAATGAAACAACATATCCCCTCTACAGAAATGTTCGCATGCTAACCCACTGCACATTAAGTAGGGAGACTCTTACTCCCTTCTGCTTCTCCAAGGAGTGGGGAAATCACTTTAATGTGTTCTACCCTGCTGCCAAAAATCCTTTGCCTGTGATCCAACAATTAGAGCTAATTTCAACCTAAATTGCTTCCTCTAAGAGATGGACATCATTAGGTAACTTTCTCCGTTTCCGTTTACAAAGAGATCTTAAAAGAAGAAAAAAGGCAAAATAAAATTCCTTGGGTGTTTCCAGCTGATAAAATCATTAATCTCACACTCCGAACTTCAAAGCAGAAGACTATAAAATCATCTCATTTTCTCCACACATGGAGAATAATTTTCCCTACTTCAAAGCAATGTCTATTTATTGGGTCATTTTAATTATTGAACGTGGGACGGAAGCTATCCACATAATGTCACCACCGTCTTTTTCATGAAATATGTATAGGTCTAATTTGAAGTGCATTAATTCAAAAGAGGTAAAATACAAGGGAAAAAATAAGAAAAGGGAAAGAGGCCAGGAATCCAGCACTCATCAGTGTAAGGTAGTGAGGGCAAAAGTCCTTCCAAGCTGACTTTCCTCATTCCTTCCTTCCCATGAGGAAGCAGCAAGAGGCCTGAACTCCTATGTGAGCAAAACCTCAGCGGACTGTCTTCCTTCTCAAATTCCCTTTTACCCAACACACTGCAACACAAGTACACTGAGTTTATCAATAACCCTGGCAAGACTGACAACTTCAGACAAACTGTGGGAATGGTCCATTGACTTGTGAATAACAACAGTAAAGAAAAACTTGTGCTCAAGAACAGGGGTCAGCAAACTAATTGGTTGTATTCAGGGTAAGAGGACAGGACAGGCATTCCAATTCCCACTGACTCTTTCCACAGAATCCTAATGCCAGGGGTTGGCAAACTTGTTCTGTAGAGGGCTGGATAGTAAATGTTTTCAGCTTTGTGGGTCAGATGGTCCCTGCTGTAGCAAGAAAGCAGCAGTAGACGATATGCAGATGAATGGACAATAAGACTTTATTTACCAAAATAGGCGGAGGGCTGGATTTGGCCCATAATCCATAGCTTGTTGGCCCCTATTCTAGACCAGTGCTGGATGATAGAAATGTTCTACAGCTGACCTGTCCAATACAGTAGCCACTAGACCACCCACATGTTATACTGAATATTTGAAATGTGGCTATAATGGTTAAGGAATTCAATTTTAAATTTTATTGAATTTTACTTAATTTAAATTTAAATAGTCACATGTGATTAATGACTACTGTATTACCCAGTACAGCTCTAGACACTATTCCCATATGCCTCCTCAAAGGAATACAAGCCACCTTCCAATTTATGACTAAAGTTTTTGCCTTGAAAAGAAAATATCCATGTTCAAAATGGTAAGCTATATGCAACTGAAATTGGTATTTCTTTCATGTGAAATAATGGCATCACTGAGGCCAAAGTGATCATTTTGATTTTAAGCAATCAAATAACTGCCTATCAGCCAAGGGTCAAGCGCACAGGACCGAGTCAGGTTTATGACGAGACTTTTCAAATCCTGAACCTGTTTTCTTTTCCCTGTACCTTTACCACAGACCTACAAGGCCACAATAATTCCTGAGGCAGTTCCAAACTTCTCCACTGATCCAAAAAGTACATGCAAGATACATGCAAACACATGTCCAAAAGAGCCTGAAAGAGAACATGCATCTCCATTAGACTGCCTTCTCCAAAAGTAATCCACACAACAAAAATTCAGGGATATTCAGCATATTCTTTGCTATTTCCCACAAATAATTTATTTTCTAACAGTTTATTTACACAATAACTGGATTGTGTTTTATACTTCTTAGCAGAACCAAAGAGGTAATCCAATGAGGAGAAGCAAGGAAATATGATAGTAACATATACTTGTTTTCCTTCTTCTAAGTATGAATAATAAATAGGAAACCAACTTTTCCTTTAACAAACACACACCATACCAGCTTCCTTCAATGGGTGAAAGAATCCTGAAAATTGAGGGCATTCTTTAGGAAGTTAAGAAATGCGGAGAGAGGGATCTATAGACATAAAGAAACTTTAAGATAGGTGATAGTCTAGATATTTTATGACTTTTGATAAAATCAAACCATTCCATTTCCAATTCAGCATTTGCAGTTCCAAAAAAAAAAAAAATTCTGAAAAATGAAAAATGACTTTTTAAGTGTGAAGCAACAAACCCCTTTGGTGGCACAAACTTATATGAACTAACAGGAGGCTACTTACAGTCTTGATTTATTCTTCTTTAGTGTGAGAATCCTAGGTTTTTCTGCAGAATTATTCGTGTATTTGCTTACAGGGTATCACAGCAAACCCAGTGGGAGTGTTATATAGCCTATAACAGATACATGCAATGGAGCTTACCTTTCCAAAATCCCCCAAAATCTCAGTTCCAAAATACATTTGGCCCCAAAGGAAGAGATAGGGATCTTCTAAGAAAAGCTGTTCAGGTAGGACATTATCTATCAACTCAAAGTCTCTGCTGACAGGAATCGTGAGACAGTGCCTTACCTCAGTCTGAAGGATGGCAGCCCTCTGTTCTTTGGCAGTAAGCGACTCTTTAAGCACTTCAATGTGTTGCTTGCAATCTGAATTTTGATTGCTAAGGGTTTCAAGCTTTGTTTGTAAGGCAAGAAGTTCTGACTCCTTCTTTGAAAGTTCTTGCTTCAGCTGATCAATCTGTGAAACAACAAAGAAATTGCAACAAATTAGAAACTGCTGCTCTGACCCTTTACATTTGAGAACTACTGATTTCTCTTCATTTCAATCGTCAGTAATCATTCATCCCACAGGAAGAACCATGAGTTTGCTTGAGAAGATGGTCTTGGGAATCACACAGCCTAGAGGTCTGGGGAGATGCTTTAAAGGTGGCTGAGGGTGTAGAAAACAGGAAAGATATGCTCAGCAGACTGCCTTCCACCCCACTGAAGATAAGGACCACAGTTTAATGAAGTCTTCCTGGTCAAAGGCACTCATTCTTGAACCCGTGAAATCTATTCAACATTGTCCTCACAAGGCTCAACAGAGAGCTAACAAAGGTGGTCCGCCCCAAGGCATAACTGGACAGTCTCTATAAAAATGATTAATCAATTGAATCATTGGACTATAGAGAATCTTCAAAAGAAAAAAAAAAAGGAAATCTGGGATTTTGTTTTGCTCATGTTATATAATGAGGAAACACAAAAGAGCATAAAATATACTTCAGCTATAAGAAAAAAAGGATACAAAAAACAACCACCATTCAATGCCTCAAAAAAGCACATTAGAATTACACACGTCCCATCCCATTTCCTTTTCCCTCTTGAAAATAATGACCACCTGAATTTTGTGTTTGTTATTTCGTTGCTAGTATTTTAGGTTTTTCTACTCAACTTCATTTCCTAAAAATAAAACCATGTTATATACAAACAATTCATTAATTTTCACTGCAATAGAGTATTCCATTGTAACTATACACCACAACTTATTTCAGCATTCTGTTATTGAGAAACATAGGGTGTGTTTCCAGGTATTTTCTATGTTAAATGGTCCTGTTCTGAACATTTTTTCCTTTTCTTCTTTTTTTTAAATATGGAACGCTTCACGAATTTGTGTGTCATTCTTGAGCAGGGGCCATGCTACTCTTCTCTGTATTGTATATGTGCTGCTGAAGCGAGCACAAATAGGTTGGCTTCCCCCACCCCCACCCCATGGGCAGGCACCGGGAATTGAACCCAGGTCTCTGGCAAGGCAGATGAGAACTCTGCCACTGAGCCACAGCCACACTGCCCTGTTCTGAATATTTTTTACAAGTTACCTGGTATACATATGCAATAATTGTCTTGAATGACTATCTAGCAATTAAATTCCCAAACACAAATTGACACATATAGAATACTACAGCCAAGAATGCAGAATACACATTCTACACAATACACAGCCTTTAGAAGGACATATGGATCATTTACTACAATATACCATATTTTAGGTCACAAAACAAACAAGCCTTAACACATTGAAGAAATTGAAATCATACAAAGCATATTATCCAACCACATGTGAATGAAGTTACAAAACAATGACAGAAGGAGAAAGGGAAAATTCACAAATATGTAGAAATCAAACAATATACTCTTAAACAACCAATGGGTCAAAGAAATCACAGGAGAAATTAAGAACTATCTTAGGTAAATGAACATAAAAACACAACATACTATAACTTAGGGGATGCAGCAAAGGCAGTGCTCAAAGGGAAATTCATATCTCTAAAATTGTTTACATTAAAAAAGAAGGAAGTACTCAGCCCATGCACTTTCCAAACAAAGAAACCAATAAAAACAAACAAGCAAAAAAAAAATCATAAATTCAACAAATGGTGCTGCAGTAATGGGATACTCACATGGAAAAAGAATGAAATTTGACCCTACCATACAGCATACCAAAAAAAAAAATTATAAAAAATAAAAGAAAGAAGATCTCAAATCAGTAACCTAACCTCATGCCTGAGGGAATTAGAAAAGCAAACTAAATCCAACTGAACAGAAGGAAGGAAATAATAAAGATTAAAATTATGATAAATGAAAGATATAACAGAAAATAAAACAGTGAGACTCAACAAAACAAAAAGCCAAAAGTTGGTTCTTCATAAAAATCAATAAAATTAACAACGTTTTTGATAGACTGACAAAGAAAAGAAGAGAAAAGACACAAATAACAAAAATCAGATATGGAAAGGAGGACATTACTATTGACCTTAAGGAAATTAAGAGGATTTTATGAACAACTTTACACCAATAAATCAGATAACCTAGATGAATGGACAAATTCCTATAAAGACACAAATTACTGAAACTGACTCAAGAAGAAATAAAATATCACAACAGAACAATAACAAGTAAAGAGATCAAATCAGTAATCAAAACCCTCCCATATAGAAAATTCCTGGACCAGATGACTTCAAAGGAGAATTAACACAAATCGTTCTCAAACTCTTTAAACCAATTTGGAGAGGAGGGAACATTTCCTAATTCATTCTATGAAGGCAGCATTACCCTGATGCCAAAGCCAGATAAAGATAACACAAGAAAAGAAAATTACAGAGGAATATCTCTTATGAACATAGATGGAAAAATCCTCAACAAAATACTAGCAAACTGAATCCAACTGCACATTAAAAGAATCATACACAATGATGAAATGGGATTTTTCCAAGGAATACAGGGTGGTTCATCATAAGAAAACCAATCAATATAATACGCCACATTAGTAGAATGAGGGGGGGGGAACCACACATGATCATCTCAATTAATGAGAAAAGGCTTCTGATAAAATCCAGTAAACTTTCTTGATTAAAAACTCTCAGAGAAGTAGGAATTGAAGGTAACTTCCTCAATATATATATTCAAAAACCCACAGCTAACATCACACTCAATGGTGAAAAACTGAAAGCTTAAGGGAAACTAAGATCAGGAACAAGACAAAAATATGTGCTATTTCCA
This sequence comes from Myrmecophaga tridactyla, assembly GCA_004026745.1. NCBI lineage: Eukaryota > Metazoa > Chordata > Mammalia > Pilosa > Myrmecophagidae > Myrmecophaga > Myrmecophaga tridactyla. The sequence continues at coordinate 39,317 of PVIY010021807.1, forward strand.
TTAGTATTCATGAATATACTGTAATTGCTAGCCAGAACAATTAGTCAAGAAAAAGAAATAAAAGGTATCCAAATTAGAAAGGAAGATGTGAAATAGATGCCTATTTGCAGACAACATTATCCTATAGAGAGAAAACGCTACCAGAGCAATAAATGAATTAAATAATGTGGCAGAGTACAAGATCATATACAAAAATCAGTACTGTTTACATACAGGACTAAAAGTATAAAATTTCCGGACATAAATTTAACCAAGGATATAAAGAACTTGTATATGGAAAACTACAAATCAATAGTGAAAGAAATTAAAGGAGACATAAATAAATGGAAGGATATTCTGTGCTCATGGATTGGAAGACAATATCAGTAAGATGTCAATATTACCCAAAGTGATCTATAGATTTATTTAATCCCAATCAAAATTCTAACAGCCTTCTTTACAGAAATGGAAAAGCCAATCATCAAATTCATATGCAAGGGCAAGGAACCCCAAATAGACATAACTATCTTGAAAAAGAAGAAGAAATTTGGAGGACTCACACCTCCCAATTTCAAAAAATATTATAAAGCTATGATAATCAAAACAGCATGGTACTGGCACAAGGATAGAAATATAGACCAGTAGAGTAGAAATGAGAATGCTGAAATGATTCAACACATCTATGATTGATTTTTGACAAAGGTGTCAAGCCCTCTTAAAGGGGAAAGAACAGTTTCTTCTACAAATGATGCTGAGAAAACTGAATATCCACATACAAAAGTGTGAAAGTAGATTCCTATATGGAAAATTTACGCAAAATGGATCAGCAATCTAAATATAAGAGATAAAACTCTGAAGAAAGCATAGGGAAATATCTTCAGGACCTTGTATTAGGCAAATTGATCCTTAGACTTTACACTGAAAGTATGGGCAACAGGAGAAAAAACAGATAAACAAAATTAAAAACTTTTGTGTATCAAATGGAAAAATAATGAAATGTCACCCACCAATAGCACACACATACAAAAAAACAACCTTTTGTGCATCAAAGGACATTATTAAAAACGTGAAAAGACAAATGAGAAGACAACCAACAACAGAGTAGAAAATATTTGGTAATCATATCTCTGATAAGGGTGTAAAATGCACAATATATAAAGGGCTCCTATAACTCAAAAGCAAAAGGACAAGCAATCCAATTTAAAAATGGGCAAAGTTCTTGAACAGGCATGTTTCCAAAGAAGATATACAAATGATCAATAAGCACATGAAAAGATACTCAATACCATAAGCCATTAGGGAAATGCAAATCAAAACCACACTGCTGAGATACCACTTCACACCCAATAAAAGTGCTATATATTTTTAACCCTTTTTTTTTTTTTTTTTTTTTTTAATACATGGGCAGGCTCCAGGAATCGAACCTGGGTCTCCAGCACAGCATGTGAGAATTCTACCACTGAGCCATGCCCACTATTGTTTTTTTAAAAATGGAAAATAACAATTGCTGGCAAAGATACAGAAAAACAAGTACATTGTTGATGGGAAAGTAAAATAGTGCAGCCACTGTAGAAAATAGCTTTGCAACTCCTCAAAAAGTTAAAATAAAACAATCATAAAATCTGAGAAAACCACTTCAGAGGATCTAGCCAAAGAAATTGAAAGTAGGGAATCAGAACAGATATTGTACACAAATGTTCATAGCAGCATTATTTACAGTAGTCAAAAGGTGGAAGCAACCAAAATATTTATCAACAAAATGTAGTACATGTATACAAAATGGAACATTATTCAGCCTAAAAAGGAATAAAATTCTGATACATTTTGCAACATACATGAACCTTGAAGAAATCATGTTGAATTAAATAAATCAGACTCAGAAGAACAGATTTGGTATGATTCCACTTAAATGAAGTAACTCGAATATGCAAAACTCATAGAGACAGAAGCAGAGTACAGGTTGCCAGAGATGTTGGATGGGACAGGAAATGAGAGTTAGTGCATAATGGGCACAGAGTTTCTGTTTGGTTCAATGGAGAAGTTCTAGTAAGGGATGGTGGTGAGGGCAGAACAACACTGTGAAAGCGATTAATCTCAACAACTGTATGCTTGGGAGTGGTGGCGTTGGGAAATTTTAAGTTGTATATATGTTTCCACACTTTGATAAAATGTTGGGCCACATAATATGCACATCTTTAAGTTTATTAGATAATGCCAAAAGAGTTTCCAAAGTTATACTAATTTGCACGATCACAAGCAGTGTGTAAGTGTTCCAATCATACCACATTTGCCAGTATCTTATATGGTCAGAACTTTACATTCTGCCCTTCAAATACAAGTTGGGGTCAACAGTCTTCAAAGACAACCACTCCCAATTCCTTCCTACCTGTACAACCAATTTGGGTAGCTACCTAACCTCCTCTTGAACCTAGTCTAGCCTGTGACTTGCTTTGATGAGCATAATGTAGCAAAAGTGTCACCATGCTGTTCAGGCTCTACGTGTCTGCTTCCTCAGGCTTGGAATCCAGTCCCTATGTGAGAAGTTCAACCACCCTGAGACTGTGC
>PVIY010021808.1:0-16152 GCA_004026745.1 Myrmecophaga tridactyla
GCACTTGCAGCTCAGCCCAGGCCTTTGGAGATGGAGAAAGAAGTCACCCCGGGGAAAGTTGTTGGAACCCAAGGGCCTGGAGAGAAGACCAGCAGAAACCATCCTGTGCCTTCCACGTAAGAAAGAGCCTCAGTGGAAAGTTAGCTGCCTTTCCTCTGAAGAACAAACAAAATAAATCCCCTTTTATTAAAAGCCAATCTGTCTCTGGTGTGTTGCATTCCGGCAGCTAGCAAACTAGAACATGTCCAAACTGGAGTACGCAAGTTATATCATCCCGGTGTTTCCTCTGGAGCCTGAAAAGACATGTTATTCTTACATGCAAAATAGATTCATTTCATCACAAATCCCAAAAGCCTTAAGTCACTTTAGTAACAGTGTTAAGTAGAAAGTCTCATCAAAATAAGTTGGGGAGATGGAAATGCTGGTGGCTGATGAGAGGAAGGGATAAGGGGTATGAAATGTATGAGTTTTTTCTTTTTGTGTGTGTGTGCTTTTTTCTGGAGTGACACAAATATAAATATTCTGAAAATTGATCGTGGTGATAGATGCACAACTATGTGACGATATTGTGAGCTACAGATTGTAAACCATGTATGGCATGTTTGTATATTAAGATTTAGCAATTAAAAAATCAAATAAAAAAACAGAAAAAGGAAAAAATATATAAAAAAGGAAACAAACAAAAAGATTTAGCAATAAAAATATTTTTAAAAAATCAGTGGTAGGTGTGGCCCATTCTGGGGCAAAATTCCCCTGTCTGATGGACCTGTAAAGCCTACAAAACAAGTTATCAGCTTTCATTACAGAATGGAAGCACAGACATAGAATAAATATTTGAATTTTCATAAGGAGCAAGTGGTAGGAAAACAGGGGTCAGGTGTCCCAAACAAGTTCGAAACCCTGAAGGGCATACTTCATTAGATTTCAAGGTCTGAAAGTCATTTATGGATGATGTTTTATCCTCTGGGCCTGATGGACTTGCAGCCCCACCTATTCCAAGTGCTTGCACAAAGGCCATGCTCTTTCCAACTGCAGGGTGAAGGCCCCACCCTCTCCAAGCATCAAGATGGCAGCCAGGCCCTTCATGAATGCTAGGATAGAGGCCCCACCACACTGAGCTTTAAGGTGGTAGCACTATTCCTGAACAACAGGCCCTAGGTACACTCCAAATGAAGTGACGTACTGTTTTCCTACACACATGGGGGGGCTGGGTCTCCTGGCCCAAGGATAGTTTTTTGATCCAAGGCCTCTGCTTCCATGGTAATGCCCTTTGAAGTCATGCTTCCTTCAATTTGTCCCTTCTCTGTCTCTTTCAATTCAGGCTGGCAGTGGTTCTGGTCATACAAAATTTGCAAAAAACTTTGTCAACTTTGTGTGCAGTTCAAACAGATTCAACCCCAGATTTTTCATGGATACTGCATTTCCAATCTTGACTTCCACTGAAATGGCTGACTGGATCCGTGTTCAGCCACACACTCTTTAGTTAAAGGTTGTTCAGTTCAGCCCTCAGATGGAGCCCTGTCCTTTGGGGACTCACTTCCTGAAAGCTCAGGGAGATCCCTGATGGAGCCACTTCTGGCCCTAGTTGCAGAACACAGTATCTAGACAGATAGGAAAGTTTCCTAATTGTTAATTTCTGGTTTCCTTGTGCTTAAAAGTTGACTTCTATTTTAATCTTTTTTCCTCTCTCATGTCACAATAAGCTGCAAGGAGAGACCAGACTGCACCTTACACACTTAACTTGGAAATCTCTTCAGCTAAATATGCAAGTTCATTGTTTTTAAATTTTGTCTTCCATCCAACATCAGAACTCAATTTCACCAACTTCTCTGACACTTCATAACAAGGACTGCCTTTATAGCCAATTTCCAATGACACAGTCTTCATTTCCTTCTAAGGCCTTGTTAGAAGTACCTTCAACATCATATTTCTACCATCATTCTGTTGATGACAAATTATGTATTTTCTAAAACAATACAAACTTTTTCTATAGTGCTCATTCATTTTGGAGCCCTCACAATTCTCCTAGCCTCCTATCCATTACCCAATTCAAAAGTTGTCTCCACATTTTTAGGTATTTTGTTTTGGTTTGCTAAAGCTGCTGGAACACAACATACCAGAAATGGGTTGGCTTTTACAACAAGGATTTATTAGTTTACAAATTTTCAGTTCTAAAGCCATGAAAATGTCCCAATGAAGGCATCAACAGGATGATACCTTCTCTGAAGAAAGGCAGCTGGCATTCAGGGTTCCTTTGTCAGACAGCAAGGCACATGGCGGTGTCTGCTGGTCCTTCGCTCCCAGGTTTGGTTGCTTTCAGCTCCTGGTTCTAGTGGTCTCCTCTTCGAGCTTCTGTGGGTCTTCTCTTAGTACCTCTTTTCTCTCTTTAAGTGCTCTCCAACTTGTTTGGGAGTTTCCCTCTAAGTTCTCTCAATATTTTCTGTTCTATATCCTCTCATAAAAGACTCCAGTAAAAAGGAGTAAGACCCATCTTGAATAGGGTGGATCTTATCTCAACTGAAATAACCTAACCAAAAGGTCCTGTCCAAGATAAATCTGACCGATAGGAATGGGTTAAAAGAATATGGTCTTTTCTGGGTTACATAACAACTTCAAACCAGTACATATTTGTAATAGCAGCACCCTCTTTATGGTACCAAAAACTGTTTTAGTTTCCTAGTTGCTAAAACAAATATCATACACGGGTTGGCTTAACAACAAGAAATTATAGGCTCATGGTTTCTTCCCAGGGCTGGTATCTTCTGGCTGGCCAACAATCTTTGGGGTTCCTTAGCTTTTCTGTAACATGTCAATTCACATGGTGATGTCTTCTCCTTTTTCCTCAGGGTTCCACTGACTTTTGACTGCTGCCTGTGGCTTCTCTCTCTGTCTGGATTACCCTCTGCTTATAAAGGACTCCAGTAATCCAGATTAAAGCCCAACCTCATTCAGTTGGGCCACACTTTAACTGAGTTAACATTTTAAAGAGACCTTATTTACAAAGGGACCATACCCACCAGGATGACCAAGAATATGTCCAAACTGGGGTACACAATTCAATCCATCATAATCCCCATCTCACATAGTAATATTTTCTATAAAAGGGCAATATAAGGACAAGGCTGGGGATAAAAGGGACTATCAGGTGAGCCACAGATTCCTTAAGGGGCAGAAATATGAAAAGCTAAAGTGGACTTTCTGAAAAAGGAAGAAGTAAGAAGTAAAATAATATGGAGGCAAGAGAAAGAATCCTTAGAGATAACCAAAGAATAAGAATTCAGATAAGAGAAGATATAGAATGTACAAATATAGATTGGAAAGGATCTGGATGATGTGCAAGGAGGGCCCACAGCAAGTTAGAAAGAATCCTGTGAAACAAAATTTCAAAGGCAAAATGCTAGGAAGCACTAGCTAACTTGGTGTTTACAGTGACCAAGAATTTTAAAAGAAGCAAAATGGCCCTGCCTGGAAAGGAGCTTAAGTGTCCAAGGATCAAGAGGAAGGCTAGTAACAAGGACCAGAAGAAGAAAGAAGGGCAGACCTAGCTCTCAGTTTAGTTAAGAATTCAAACCAAATGTCAAAAAAAAAGTGTCAGTGGAGACTGTTTACTGCTACAACCTCAAGACTGACTGAACAATGTGAAATATACAATATACCCAACATGTGCAGTTTGTTTCTTGAATTCAAATTACTATTTTAGTGGGTCACTGACTCTAGAAATAAGGAGTTCCCTATATCACATCCAAAGTGAGGGAAGTCAAACAACACATAGGCCTAGCAAAGCTTTCAGTATTTTGTGCCACATGGGTGCCTCTATTAAAATTAACACTAGAAATTTACCTAAGAATGGATTAATTACCTATAATACTTTAATGATAGCCTTTATTATTTCATTTTCCATACTTTTTTTGCTATTCCTTGCTGTACATTTTGGAGAAGAATGGCAACAGTTTGATATAAGAACAGTAGGACCTAACATGTACCGTCAGTAAGCAGATACTTAGGAAGATACTATTTTTAATTACTCACTTAGAAGCAGGATTCTGAGATTAGTGCAGGCCTAAGTCTCTGACTTGTCAACCAAAAAAGTTACTTCCCCTTTAGTACACTGAATTGCAGAAGTGCAGTTAAACAGTTATCTATGAGGATTTATTAGCAGGCTTAGGATATATTGGGTGAGCAGAGATACTGATTTTTTTTTTTTGGTCACTGACCAAAATATTTACAAATTTCATAAAATGGAAAGAAGTTTCTAAAAAATTAATAAGATCTGTTTCACAAATTACCAATTCAAGTGTAACACTGAATAGCAGACATGGCAAAAGATTTCTTCTTATGGTTGATAAAAAATTTATATCAGGGCATTCAAGTAAAGTTATTTTCTGTGTTCTGATTTAATGAATCATGTGAGTTGTATATGGTTAGGTGACACAGATGCTGGCTCACTGAAGCCTATTCTAACATCTCCCAGCATAGCCTTCCTTGGGATAGTGAAGCCAAAATAACATGTCAGACTGAAGTAATATCAAAGAAAAGGGAAAAGCAGGGCTGAAGATGCTATGAGAGTGGCTTATAACATTGTGACCTGTGAGTATCTGGTAAGTATTCAATGTCCTATGGGCTTCAAGTGACCCAACAAGCTCCAAGTAGCAGCAGTAATGCAGTAATAAATGGCCTTCAAAAGAAGAGGTTTGCAAATTCAAGCTGAAAAACACTACACTTACTAGATGGTTTTAACCCTTTTGAAAGACAGCCTTACAAACCACCAGTGATTTCTTAAAAGGTGAATGAGTATTTAATGTATTATTTATCTTTATAGGTTTAGTTCTTTTAAACTTGCTTGATTTTAAAGATGTACATTTATCTGTAAAATAAAACTTTTCTGATACTGTTAATGACAAAATTTGTTGAAAGAAAATGAAATAGTATTAGATATGCTGGTAAAGACACAGATATAAAATAATGAGGCCCATTTGGGGTGAATTAGGTGCACAGGTGGCTGAATGTTCGCCTTCCATGCGGGAGACCCAGGTTCGATTCTCGGACCATGCACCCCCAAAAATAAATAAATAAAAATTAAAAATTAAATTAAAGGACCATTCTCTGTGTATTGTAATTTCTAACATGGGTAGATTCTTTTCATTCAGAAGATATCAAATAGTATTTGCAAAGAACAAGGGCCTCAGGAGAAAAGATGGTAAAAAAATATAAAGAGAATGATTATCAAAATATGGCATATCACTTAACATTAAAGTTATTTTCATCACACAGGAAAGTAAAAGTAAGGCACAAAAAAGAGCTACAATATTTTCCAAGCAGTTTAACTTTGTTTTTTTCCTAATCAAAATTGTTCGTATTTATTATTTAGAGTAAAAACTCTGAAAGAGTACTTACAATGACAGCAACACCACAGCAATTAAAGTCCACTCTGCAGGTTTGTGTATAATATTTCTATTTGTTAATCTGAAAGACAGTAAAATATAATTTACCAAATAAGCCTAAGTGATGTAAAAAATATAAAAGTGTTTTTATATTTACATAAACAGACCTATCTTCTAGATGAAACCAGATTTATGAAATCATGTATCAAAGAAGTACTATTTCTTATGCTTGCTATTTTTGAAAGGAAAGAGAGTAATGGTATAATAACATGGCTTAATATTAAGTATCTGATAATGATCATCTCAAAATGTAGTGTTCCAGCCTCAAAACATATTTACAACAACACTGCTATTATTAGATGAGATAGGAGTATAAGAAAAATATGGGAAACTAAAATGCAATGTTCACTAAAATACATATTATACATATATATTCCCATAACCATATCCTCTACTTTCCCCCAAATATATATATATATATTTCTCCCCAAATATGTATATATATTTTAATACACATATATTTTTTCCAACTTTTAAAATTGTATAGTATAACATATATACAAAGCAAAGAAATAAAAAAGCAGTATTTTCAAAGCACTCTTCAAAAACTGGTTCCAAAACAGATCCCAGAGTTTGTCATGAGCTACCATGCAATCCTCTCCTATTTTTCCTTCTAGCTGCTCCAGAATATAGGAGGCTAGAGGGCTTAAATACTTTATCATCACAACTGACTTTTTTTCCTTCTTTTTTTTGTGAACAATAATATATATACAAAAAAGCTAGAAATTTCCAAGCACAGCACCACAATTCCCCCATATTTTATTAAAGTTAACAAGGTAAGTAATTCCTAATTGAAATTTTACTCCATCTTGTGCACCTTTCCACTAGTTTGGCATCAGGGTTGTACTAATCCAAAACTTAGACAAAGAAGAGTTAATTTACCAAATTGTAAGAATAGGTCTTTATTCAAGAAAATTTAGTTTAAAACAACTATAAGTAAATTCTGCTCTTTGTAGTCACCTGACTTTCTCAGAAAGCATTTACAAAAGTCCCTTCAAATAAAAGTTATGGAAGTCAATATGAAAAAGCCAACCAATATATAAATGGGCAAGGGAAATGAGCAGGCAATTACAGAGGAGGAAAGATAGATGGCTAATAAACATCTGAAAAGGAGCTCAATCCCACTAGAAATTTCGGAAATTATTATAAAAACAAAAATTTCATTCCATTAGACTGGCGAAAATTATAGACGGACAATACCAAGGTTCAGACATGGACAAATAGCATTAACAGTGTATGAAAGAAGCTAACAATTGAACACCAATTTGGCAATATTTAATAAAGGAGAAAATGCACTATGAATATCAGCTATTCCACTTTGAGGTATAATACCTAAAAAAACTCTCACTTATACATAAAGATCTGTGTATGAGAAAAGTTAATATAAAACTATTATAATGATAGGAAAAAACAATTGTGGCATATTCACAGGAGAATATTAAAGAGCTGTTAAAGCTGAATGAATAATAATTTCACTCATAATCATTTCAAATGAAAGAAAATAAGTATGTCTGGTATTATTCATAAAATCAAGAACAGACCATACTAGGATATTGTTTATGGACATACATGAATGTGAGAAAAATATATAAACACGGACTGGGAGAATACATATTGAATTTACAATATCATTTGCTTCTGCGGAGGAAAGAAGGAGAATGGACTGGGAAAGGGAACAAAGGGGTCTTGGCATCTTAAGGCTTTTGCACTGGCTATTCCCTCTGCTTTATATCATATTCCCCAAATATCTGCAAGGCTAACTTTCTCACCTTCTTTAGTTCTTTGCTCTAACATTCCACCTTCCTTCCAAATATTCCTGATCTCTTTATCTTGCTATACATATTTTCTTTTTTTCCATAGCCCTTATCATTTTATTATTATTATTATTATTTTGCATGGGCAGGCACCGGCAAACGAATCCAGGTCTCTGGCACAGCAGATGAGAACTCTGTCACTGTGCCATCATTGCCCAGCACTTATCATTTTTTAATATACAATTATTGTTTATTATTTGTTTTACCTGCCCAAAGGAAGGAATCTCTGTATTCTTCTGATTTATCCCATGTGTCCAGAACAAATAACCTGGCAGTCAATAGGCATTCAACTGACATTTGTGTGAATGCATGGACCAACCTATACTGCTTTATTTCTTGAATCAAGCATTATAAAATATTAACACCTATTAATTCTGAGTGGAGAATATATGTATCTTTGTTACATTAACCTGAATTTTTCCCATAGTTTAAAATGTGTTACAAAATTAATTCTACATGATGTAAAAAAGAAGTATAGTACAGTGGTTAAAGATTCAGATAGACATGCGTTCAATACCCAGATCTGTCACTTGCTAGGGTTTAACTTAGACAAGTTACTTAATGGCTCTGCTTTTAATTTAGCAAAACAGAATAATAATTCTTGTGAGAATTAAATATACAAAAGAATATGGCACTGCTAAATATAACTGACATTTCTCAATTCTCATCTTAATCTATCAGCAGCATTTGACATAGCTGATCATTATTTTCTCCATGGAACATTCTCTTCATCTAGTTTCTACTTGCCTGTTTCCCTGTCTCACTGGTACTCCTTCTCAATATCTTTTGCTGGTTCCTCTTCCTCCTACTCTTCTCAGACCTTTCAATATTGAGTACCCAACGCCCCCTGACCTTGGATCTCTTCTCTCCTCTCTATACACTTATTGCCTGTTGTTGTCATCTAATCTCATAGTTTTAAATACTAGAAAGCTATATGCTGGCAGCTCTCAACTTTAGATCTCCAGCCTGGACCTCTTCCCTGACTTCCAGACTTCTCTATCTAGTTGTCTACTTGCATTTAGATGTCTAATAGGCACCTCAAAACATAGTACCAATAAAAAGGAGAAGCACAAAATTTACAAACCAATCTCAAAGAAGAACTTTCAAATAAGATATTAAATAAATTGTAATAATTAGGGTATTAAAAGAATACAATATAGAGGCAGGGCAAAATGTCAGCACAGGGAGGGGTGGAATTTAGTCCTCTAGAGCAGCTAGTAAATAGCCAGGAATGTCTGAAACAACTGTCTGGGGGATGTCTGTAACCAGACACACATATACTTGTCCGGAATGGGTGGAAGGGCCAATCACAGAGCAGAATGGTAGAGCCCCCAAACTGTGGAGGCAGGTGCCCCTCCCACTGGCAGGGCAGGCTGTGTTGGAGACACTTCCCATGGGGAAAAAGCAGTCTCTACCAGGAGCAAGGAAAGGTAGCTCAACCAAGCTACAACTGCAGTTTTAATTAACAAATGTGTACTGCTGAATACAAGCTCTGAGCACAGCTAAACACAGAGCAAGCAGGAAAGAAACTCTGAGGTCTCTCACAGCAGAAAGGATAGGGCTGACAAAAACAAACAAAACAAAAGTGGATGCTTTTGGAGTTGACTGAGCTCACAATATTGGAAAAGGGTTGTGCCCCAAGAAAATGGTCACACAGAGCCAGGTACCAACTCCGGCTCTTGACTGGCAAAACTTGGGGGCTGGGGACTGGAGATGGAAAGGGATTCTTATTTATATATTTATTTTAACTATTTTAAGTAGTTCATTAGCGAAAACCTCAGACATTTTCAATTGTCAGCACTGACCCAGGAAAGGACAGAGTTAAGTTAGATATGAGAGACAAACTAGTCAAGTGAAGGAGATAATTCTCTAAAGGGCATAACTTCATCAAGAAAGGGGGGCGGGGGTGTCAGGCCCAGCTCAAGTGGTGGCCCTAATTCAGACCTGGGCTGGAAAACAGAAACAGTTTAAGCCCACCTTTCACCTCAGTTTCAGTCTCAATGACACCCCTGGCTGGGACAGGGTTTGCTGAGAATTAAAGGTTTCACATCACTTCTACAAGAGTAGGGAGCTGCAGGCTGACAAATGCAGAATCTAGATGCTTCACAGGAATGTCTGACAACCTGCTGGGTCTCATTCCCAGGAAAACCTGATACTGATTAACATCCTCCTCCTGAAACCCAGGCCTGTCTAGTCTGGGAAAATCTCACTGGGGTTGACCATATCTGGAGAGACCCTCCTCAAAAAAAAAAAAAAAAGGTTCCATATAGGTAGAGAAAGAGCCAGAAAAACAAGAGCTGAAAATTCTGATAAGTTAAACAGACGCTATGCTAGAGGTCTAAAATAAGTTGAACTGAAGGCCAAAGAACAGAGAACAAAGCCAATCAACAAGAAAATCCTATGTAAAAGAGTAAAAACTACCTCTAGAATACATTAATCAAGAAAATCAGATGCCTGAACACCTGCAAAACATCACAAGTCATACTAGGAAAAATGAAGATAGGAACAAATTCACACTTCAAATGAGATATAGGAGTTGAAACAACTGATGAAAGATGTTTAAATAAACATCCTAAATCAAATAAAAAATCAAATCAACCAGTTAAGGGAGATATGGCAAAAGAGATAAAGGTTATAAAGAAGACAGTGGATGACCATAAAGAAGAACTGAAAAGCTTGAAAATCAAATGGCAGAACTTAAGGGAATGAAAGGCACAACAGAAGAGATGAAAAACTCTATGGAGATAATACAGCAGAAGATGTGAAGAGGCAGAAGAAAGAATTAGTGAACTAGAGGACAAGACATCTGAAATCCTACACACAAAACAAAGATAGAGAAAAGAATGGAAAAATATGCGCAGGTTCTCAGGGAATTAAATGACAACATAAAACACATGAATATACGTGTTATTTGTGTCCCAAAGGATAAGTGAAAAGAAAAGGTGCAGAAAAAATAATGGAGGAACATTTCCCTACTCTTATGAAAGACAAAAAATTACAAATCCAAGAATCACAATGTACCCCAAACAGAATAGATACAAACAGACCTACTCCAAGATACTTACTAATCAGACTCCCAAATATCAAAGACAAAGAGAGAATCCTGAAAACAGCAAGAGAAAAGTGATTACATACAACGGAAGCCTGGTAAGACTATATGCAGATTTTCTGGCAGAAACCATGGAGGTGAAAAGGCAGTGGTATTATACATTTATGATACTAAAAGAGAGAACCTACCAACCAAGAATTCTATATCCAGAAAAAATGGCCTTCAAAAATGAGGAAGAATTTAAAACATCTTCAGACAAACAGACACTGAAAGAGTCTGTGACCAAGAGACTGGCTCTACAAGAAATACTAAAGGGAACACTACAGGCACATAGGGAAAAACATCAGAGAGAGGTTTGGAGAAGAGTGTAGAAATGAAAGACTATCAGTAAGGGTATAGAATAAAGTCACGATGCATGCCACAGCATGGATGAACCTTGACGGCATTATATTAAGTGAAATTAGACAGAAAAAAAAGGACAAATACTGTGTGGTCTCACTAACATGAACTAATATCACTGAGTAAACTTTGAGAGTTAAAGTTGAGAACACAGGTTATTCTGAGTTAGAAAGAAGGTAGAGATTGGGCATTTGATGCTGAAGGAGTACAGAATTGACTGTGAAGATCCAGAAATGGATGTACAATACTGTATGAAAGTAACACAATATTGTAAGTATACTGAACAAAGCTGAGAGTGAGTGTGGTTGAAAGAAGAAGGCTAAGGGCATGTATAATACCAGAAGGAAAGACAAAAGATACAGACTAGAACTGTTCAACTTAGCAAAACCCAGAGTGAACAATGATGGTGATTAAATGTACAAATATAAGAATGTTTATACATGTGGGAGAACAAATGAATATCAGCATTGCAAGGTGTTGAAAAGGGATGATATGTGGAAAAAATAAAACCAATGCAAACTAGGGTCTATGGTTAGCAGAAACACTGCAATACACTTCCATTAAATGTAACAAAGGCAATATGCCAAAGCTAAAGGACAATAAGAGGATTTAAGGGAGGGCTATGGGATTCTTGGCAGTGTTGTTTCTCTTTTTTATTTTATTTTTTATTCTTCATTTCTTCCCCCTCTTCTTTCTTTGAAGAAGAAATGGAAATGTCCTCATATAGACTGTGGTGGTCTTGAATGTATAACTATGTAATTATACCAGGAACTATTGACTATTTACCTAGGATGGATTACATGGTGTATGAATAAAACAGAAAGAGGTGCATTAGGCTGCCTCCCAGCCTGGTCTCTTGCTGTTCTCTTGCTGAAAGAAATCAGCCCTTCCTTGATTTCTTGCTGACTTAGTCCTCAGCAAGAAATTTCAGCTTATGAGGGCTATGAAGATGGATTTAGAAACTAAAATAATAAAGCCATTCTGATGTGCTTGGCAAAACCAGACATGTATGGCTAGAACTTCACTGAAGACAAGGTGCTATGTGGTAAGAAGGGCAAATCTGATATTTTAAAATATAAACATGGATATTACAGGTTACCAGCTCAAAAAAAAAAAACCAAAAAACAAAAAACAAAAAGAAACAGAAAGATATAACTGCTGAAGAAAATGTGGAGAGATGCATCTATTCATTGTTGGTAGGAAAATAGAATGGTGCAGCCCCTCTAGAGAGCAGTGGGATGGTTTCATATGATGGGCGCTACATGATCCTGCAACCCCATCATTAGGTATATACTTAGAAGAACTGAAAGCAGGGTCAGGAGTGGACATTGGCACACTGATCTTTATAGTGGCAGCAGTCTCGATTTGCAATGGATGGAGGTGGCCTAAGGGTACATCAACTGATGAATGGAAGAACAATGGGATATTGAGCGACTGCAAAAAGGAATGAAGTTGTGAGGCGTATGTGCTGGCTTGAAGATATTATGTACTCCAGGAAAGCTATGTCCTTTAATCCTCATTCAATATTGTTGGGTGGAATTTTTTTTAATTGTTTCCAAGGAGATATGACCCCACCATCTTTTAATTAGATGGTTTTCATGGAGACATGTCTCCACCCATTGAAGGTGGGGTTGCTTACTGGGGCCCTTTAAGAGGGAACCATTTTGGAAAAGCTAAAGAGCCACAAGAACAAGAACCTAAAGAGCCAACAGAACGGAGACAGCCGGGGAAGCCAGGGCTAGCAGAAAAGCTAGAGAAAGTTAGCAGACATCGCCATTTGCATTTCCATCTGAGAGAAAAACCCTGAACATTATTAGCCTTCTTGAACCGAGGTATCTGTCCCTTGATGCCTTAATTTGGACATTTTTATAGGCTTGCCTTAATTTGGACATTTTCATGGCTTTAGAACTGTAAGCTTGCAACTTAATAAATTCCCCTTTATAAAAACTGTTCCCATTCTGGTATATCACATTCTGGCAGCTTACAAACTAAAACAGCATACAACTGGTGAATGAAGCTAGAAATGAGTGAAATAAGTTAGAAATGAAAAGACAAATATTATAATAACTATAAATTATACTATACTATACTATAAATTCCTCCCACATGAGGAATTCTTGATATTCTCAAAAGCATTGGGGAATACCAATTTAATAGGCCCAGCCCTCAACCTCCCTCCTGAGGAATTCCTGATATTCTCACAAGCTTTGGGGAATACCAATTTAATAGGCTAAGTGTTCAACCTTGAGGCTTGCCTTTATGAAACTTATTCATGCAAAGCAGAAGCTAAGCCTACTTATAACTATGCCCAAGAGTCACCCCCAGAGAATCTCTCTTATTGCTCAGATGTGGCCTCTAAGCCATCTCTGCAGGTAAACTTAATGCCCTTCCCCCTAACTGAGACATGACTCCTAGAGGTGTAAATCTCCCTGGCAACATGGGACCTGAGTCCCAGGGATGAGCCTGAGAGCTGGCATCGTGGGACTGAGAAAGCTTTTTTGACCAAAAGGGGGAAGAGAAATGAAAGAAAATAGTTTCAGTGGCTGAGAGATTTCAAATAGATTTAAGAGGTCATTCTGGAGATTACTCTTATGCATTATATAGATATCCCTTTTTGGTTTTTAGTGTATTAGAAAAACTAGAAGGAAATACCTGAAATGGACGAACTACAATCCAGTAACCTTGATTCTTGAAAATGATTGTACAGCTATATAGCTCATGATGTGACCATGTGATTATGAAAACCTTGTGACTGACACTCCCTTTATCCAGTGTATGGACAGATGAATAAGAAAATAAGGACAAACAGTAAATAAACAATGGGGGGATAAGGGATATGGGATGTTTTGGGTGTTCTTTTTTATTCTTATTTTTATTTTTTGGGAATAATGAAAATGTTCAAAATTGATTGTGGTGATGAATGCACAACTATATAATGATACTGTGAACCACTTACTGTACACTTTGGATGATTATATGATATATGAATATATTGCAATAAAATCAAATAAGAAATAAACAATATTCTTTTAAAAAAAGAATACATTATGACAGGATAGCCCCTATTGTGGGAATGCAATTATGGTTATGCAATAGGGACTGTAATAGACTGAAGGAGAAAAACCCACATGATTAGACCAACTGATGCCAAAAAAAATCTGATAAAATTTAATACCTATTTATTTAACATTCTTTACTTTTGATCATTCCATTCTACATATATAATCAGTAATTCACAATATCATCACAGTTGCATATTCATCATCATGATCATTTCTTGGAACATTTGCATCTACTCAGAAAAAGAAATAAAAAGAAAACAGAAAAAAATTCATATATACCATACCCCTTACCCCTTCCTTTCACTGACCACTAGCATTTCAATTTAAATTTATTTTAACATTTGTTCCCCCTATTATTTATTTTTATTCCATATGTTTTACTTGTCTATTAGATAAAGACAAAAGGTAGATAAAAGGAGTATCAGACACAAGGTTTTCACAATCACACAGTCACACTGTGAAAGCTATATCATTATACAATCATCTTCAAGAAACATGGCTACTGGAACTCAGCTCTACATTTTCAGGCAGTTCCCTCCAGCCTCTCCACTACATCTTGACTAACAAGGTGATATCTATTTAATGGGTAAGAATAACCCCAGGATAACCTCTCGACTCTGGAATCTCTCAGCCATTGACACTTTATTTTGTCTCATTTCACTCTTCCCCCTTTTAGTCGAGAAGGTCTTCTCAATCCCTTGATGCTGAGTCTCAGCTCATTCTAGGGTTTTTCTCAATCTCTTGATGCTGAGTCTCAGCTCATTCTAGGATTTCTGTCCCATGCTGCCAGGAAGGTCCACACCCCTGGGAGCCATGTCCCACGTAGAAAGGGGGAGGGTGGTAAGTTTGCTTGTTGTGTTGGCTGGTGAGAGAGGCCACATCTGAGCAACAAAAGAAGTTCTCTTGGGGGTGACTCTTAGGCCTAATTTTAAGTAGGCTTGACCTATCCTTTGTGGGTTAAGTTTCATATGAACAAACCCCAAGGTTGGAGACTCAACTTGGGGAAGTTGAATTTCCCCCCTTTCTCACCATTCCCTGAAGGAGAGTTTGCAAATACATTTTATTCACTGTTAAAATCACTGTGGGATTTATAGGGGCATCATTCTGGACAAACCAACAAAATCGCATGTCCTACTCAAGGTTCCATGTACTTACGGTGTTCAATGAAGCTGTCTACATAAGTTATATTAGGAAATGCACTGGTCAAAATATAAATTTTGTACCAAATAAACATTTTTTTTTTGTTTTAGCCTCACACATAAGTTAAATTTTTAAAATATTAATTACCATCTATTTTCAGCACCCTGCAGTAATGACATTCTTTTGTTCTTCCCCATGCAAAAACATTTTTGAAATTTGTACATTTAGTCACTATCACTATATACTTTAGGCATTCCTAGATTACACCATCTCAATCTTTATCATCTATCTTTATTTCTGTTAATACCTATTTTTGATACAATCCTTAGCTAGGTAGGAGCAGACGGTAACATCTTTAATTTGCTAGCAGGTATGTAGAAGTAGACAAACACAAGGACCCTTTCATAACAAATAAGAAACATCAATCTCTCTTTAAAACACAATCACTTTTAATTCTAAGGAAACTATGAAGCAAATCTCTCGAACATAAAAGTATGTTTTTAATTTAAACACTGGCTGCTATGAAAAGTTTTAACCTATACTGTTAGGAAAGCTAAATTTATAACCTATTGACCAAAACAAAGAGTTTTGGGTAGCTGATAACAAGACTGAGGTAAAGGTTTCAACTGAGAAGAAAGTTTTTTTGAGTTTCATTTTCTACTGTATGTAACAAATTTTGCTTATGTGTTTTCCTTTTATTTAGTGTAAAGACATAAGAACCCTTGTCGAATTGTTTTATTGCAACAGTTTCTACTTTTATTTATCTGGAATGTAAACCTTTATATTTTTATGGTTATCAAGTTGTAAGGCATGTTTTAAATAATTACATAGTAATAATGTATGGCTAAAAAGGAATAATGATACTTCATAAAATATACTTATCAAATCAATTTCAAATGTTTACGGAACTTAAAAATTATGTTGCTCATTTTAACACTTAAAATTATTTTCACTGCGGTGATGGCCACTTTTATGCATCAACTTGGCTAGGGTATAGTTCCCGGTTATTCAAATACTGAATTTAGGTGTTACTATGAAGGTATTTTGTAGCTGTCATTAAAGTCTATAATTAGGTGATTTTAAGTAAGTGATATTATCCCAGACAATCTGGGTGGGCCCAATCAGGTGAAAGACCTTAAGAGCTGAACTGAGGCTTCCCAGAGGAAGAGGAAATTCCATCTGTGGTAGCAGTTAGCACCGTTAGCTTGTGCCCAAGAGTTCCAGCCTGCCTTGATGGCTTGCCCTAT